>DWBA01000247.1:0-14953 GCA_018236825.1 Apodemia zela | reverse complement strand
AATAGGTAGAGTGATTCAAGAGGAAGGTTTATATGTATATATTGTAACCGTGCGAAGCCGGGGCGGGTCGCTAGTTATAGATAATTGGCTTTGCAGTAGGTACCTAGAAAATTTGTTTTATTTGTTTACTCTGCCTACCCCGCAAGAGCTACTATTTTGCAGCGGCTGCCACATTGGGCTTACAATGATGTCACCTTGCTAATTGTGCTTAGCTCATCAAGTCATGAAAATTATAAGGCACTATTTTGCGAGTCTCCAATTTGTATATACAGTAAAGCCACTCTGCTTATTATATATTGCTCATCATCCCCTTCCATTTGATGCCCATATTATAGGGGTCATTTTGAAAATTATAAATTGCTTCTTTGTGACGGCCGCCATATTGGATTTACAATGATGTGCTTATTTTGTTTCTCTCATAAAGCCATTTCATTTGATTTCCACACTATAAAGGTAAGAATTGTAAGAAATTATAAATCACTATTTTGCGGCGGCCGCCATGTTAGATGTTTATTGATGTCACAGTGCAAATTGTGTTAAGTTTATCATTCCCTTTCATTTCATGCCCATATCATAAGAGTCACTACACAAATGATAAATTGACATTTTGTATCGTCCGCCATATTGGATTAAATATGGCGGCATTTAGATAATCGTACATTATCACGGGAAGCAAATGTGTGTGTCAAATTTCAAGTCAAATACTGAGAAATGGGTCAAATTTGACTTACAAGATTTGGTTATACGGAGTCCAGGACAGGTAAAAATAAATAAAAGCTAATAATAACAGGCAAATCATAAATGACAGTTTTAATGTAATAAAAAAATAACAAACAAATTTAGAAGTTCCTTCTTTGGGGAAGTTGGTTAAAAAGTAGATTTATTAGTTCAAATGAGAAGAGAATATAAACCTTTATTGAGTGACCTTTAACTCTCAATTTAATTATTGCAAATTTATATTAATTGGCAGTAAGTATTTGTAGGGTATCTTTCGCTTCAAATATCTTGATAATTGATCCTTAAACCTTACAATTACAAACTTTGATAGTTTAGAATAATTAAAATGTTTATTCTAAAATATTTTTTTATCATTTATATAAATAATAAACCGGCCAAGTGCGAGTGTGGCTCGCGCACGAAGGATTCCATACCATTATCTGTAAAAACGAGCAAAAAAATCACGTTTATTGTATGGGAGCCTCCTTAAATATTTATTTTGTTTTTAGTATTTGTTGTAATAGTGGCAACAGGAACACATCATCTATGAAAATGTCAACTGTCTAACTAGCACAGATCATGTGATACAGTCTAGTGACAGACAGATAGACAGACGGACGGACGGACGGATTCTACCCTAAAAATGAATCCCTGAAATGTTTGTACGCGCATAACTTTCGAATAAATGCACCAAATTGGATAATTCTTTTTTGTTATGTTCGTTGCTGTCAAGAAAAAGTTCTTGTAAAAAAATGTTTCATTGAAAAAAATCATACGTTTTTTTTTTAAATCTCATAAAGAAAAGTAAAAAATATGAAATTTGACAAGAAGGTAGTTAAGACACAGGGTAAAATATAGCCAATTTTTTAAATCAAACCCTAAGGAGCTAAAAAGGAGGATGAAAGTTTGTAAGTATGAAAAACAATATCGAAATGTTAATAGCTACCTTGTGTGGTCAACTCCGACACCGGACCACTAGACCACAGAGGTGATTCATCATTATAAAAAGCGAGAGAAGGCTTAATACTTGTCACTAACATCGTGAATACCAACTAGGTAGTAGAGTTCTGCCACCCTCGTATTGGTTCGGGATTCTTTGAAGAATAGGCCAACTGCCGTTCTGCCAGGTAGGTCGTAAAAGGCGACCGATTGGCTATACGTGTCACTAGCATCGTGACTACTAGGTGGTAGAGTCCAGCAACGACTCGCCCGGGTATTTGGTGCCACCGCCTTACCTATTCCAGCCGCAATAGCAACAATGCTTGTCATTGTCGTGTTCTAGTTTTGAGGGTAAGGTAGCTGGTAGACTTGTGCATGTGGCATTTCCATCCAGGCACACGCACCGCACCATTAACATCTTTGGTATCTATAGGCGATGGTTGACTCTTTCCATCAGGAGACCCATCTGCTTGTTTGCTATCTAATGACGTAAATATATGTGAAAGAGCAATTCATATTATGAGATATTTATTTTCTACGAAACATACATACATTAATTAAAAAATGCTATTGTAAAAACCATATTTTTTTTCATGTCTATTCGGATCCGGTCTAACATCTTAAGCATCGGAATGATTTAATACAATTCTCGACAAGCTTTTTTGACTAAGGCCTTGCTCAAAAATGCGTCTTGTTTGTTGACGACCTATAATATCTTGAAAGCATTAGCTCATAATTGTTTTTAGGGTTCCGTAGCTAAATGGCAAAATGCGGAACCCTTATAGATTCGTCATGTCTGTCTGTCCGTCCGTCCGCCTGTCCGTCCATCCGTATGTCACAGCCTTTTTTCCCGAAACTATTGAAACTTGTCTGTAGTTGTGTAGTTGTGTGTTGATGTATTCTGGTAACCGCTATTCGAATTTTGAACAAAATAAATAAATTAAAATATTAAAGGGGGCACTCCATACATGGAACTGAAATAATTTTTTTTCATCAAACCTATACGTGAGGGATGTATATGGATAGGTCTTTAAAAATGACATTAGGTTTCTTGAACCATTTTTCATCAAAATCAATTGTTTGAAAGATAGACGCTTCAAAAGTGGAAAAAGTATTTTAAAAGTTAGAGTCCCCCTCCCTCTAACTTTTAAAATAAGAGAGTGGGAAAACTAAAAAATAATATATATTGTAGATTTTAATGGAAACTTTCAACGAAAATTGGTTTGGGCGAGATATCTTATCGAAATACCAAATACTTTGGTAACGGCACTGTATTAATTGATTATTTAACAATACCTATCAAATAAAAAGATAAAGGAGTGCAATCAAATAACACAAACATTATGTTCCAAATATACTTAAAGCACCCAAGTCTGACAATTACTCAACAATACACAAATATGGACGTTATTGCATAACATTCAAATTATTGGTGTTTGATCATCCGATGAACTTCGATTTCCAGTGAACAAATGCCGCCAATGATCACATTTTAATTACGAATGTGGCAGTCGCTGCAAATATCTAGTACGCATCGGTATTAGTCAGGAATTTAGTCTATTCCCACTTGTGAATTTGCGGTGAACCGTTTTAATGAGCTGCCGGCCTTTATTAGCGTTATAAATAGCAAATACTGGCCACGATATAAAAGATTTTTCAATGATCACCAAATTTGTAAAGTCAACTCAGTACCTTTGCGTCGTATAAATGAAATAAACTAAGATGAAAATAAATATTATTAAAGATAATAATGAAACTGAACAGCGTATTTATAGAAATTTACTTTTACAAAAATAGACGTTTCAGCTTGTTTACAAAGAATGTGTTTGTTTAGAGCAACTGCTAACCTAGGATATTTAACAAAAATAGTCAGACCTGTCAGAATAACAAAATTATATGCTGAGCTCAGCTGGTTTCGCCCTGGACACTGACTGACAACATATAAAAGTGTCAGAATTTTACAATGATGCCTTGACTTACAATGTAATATAGAGGCATTGGAATATTTTAAAAAGGTATCTATAAAGTGTGTATAGTATAAACTATCGCCTCTGAAGTCTAGTGACCCGGTGTCGGAGTTAACCACATGAGGTCCCGGGTTCTATGCCCCGGTTGGGCAATTCAAAAAAATGTGTTTTTTCCGTTTTCTGATAAAAACAACGTTACCCGGGATTGGATAAGTGCCCGTTTGGCGATAGACTTGCCACCTATCACATTGTGGGACCAAGTATCTTCGCCTAGTCGTGGACGCACTGGTTGTACCTCTGCCTACCTCTTCGAGGATACGGGCGTGAAAATACTATAAAGTGCCCTGGTAAAAGCTTAGCTCAGAATTCAGTCATTCTGACTTAGATTTCTGAGATAAGCAGTTGTACTGTTGTACTGAACACTGACCGGAAAAGTGTGTACTATCTGCCACACCGTGTATTAAATTTTGTTTATCGTCGTTTATCCTTCCTTACTTGAATTATTGCCTAATAAGATAAGACATTTTAGTTTCAAAGTCTATAATTAAATTTAATTTGTGCATTAATCATGTACTACATAAGAAAAACAATAACGCATTCACACTTTTTACGTAAATATTCTTTTATACTGATGGAAAATCATCAAGTCTTACAGTTACGCTTCCAGCGCTTCAAGAATGAGTAAGATCTTTTCTTTAAATTTCCCAGGTTGTATAAGCTCGAAAATAACTCCGTGGATAATTGGTTACACAGATAAGAAGTTTGGGACAATAAATGCCCCGGGATTCGTATTATTGTGGATTTCCAGATGCTGAAATGGAGAAATTTTGAATTTTTGAGCAATGTCCGCTAGTGAAATTTTGCGTCAAGAATTAATTCAAATAAATCCTCCGAACACTTTCAATGAAAAATGCTATAGAAGATGCAAAACTACTGAATCATGGTGAACCGGAAAGGGCGTGATAATACCATTTTTTTCGAGTAGTTGGTAGACTTCGTTCGAGTTTAGTATCATTGCCTCTCATTTTAGTGCAATAGTGGCGTCAAAGTTTTTCGCTGTCATATTCTGATTCGGAGATTAAATTCTTTAGTGTTTATAGAATTTGGTTATCTTTTTCCATCAGGAAAGTCTTCTTATTTGCTCTCTTATAATAAAAATCATTTTTCAGTTATTAAACATTCTCAAATATAAATTGTATCGCCAATGTCCAGGTCAACTTTATAAATCAACATTTTTACTAATTTATCCAACTGAATTTCTATAGAAATAAAAAGCCAGCCTCAACGTTTTGAAAAATACAAACGTTTTATAAGCATAACAATCCTCATGCCGATGAAAAAGTTATGAATTGCTAAACAGACCGTAAGTTTTTCTATAAACGTAAATATTACAACCAGATTTTGCGGACCTTTGGTTACATTTCACTTAATAAACTAGATTATATTTTTTTATGTTATATATTTCTTTATTTTTCATAAAATATACTGTTTTATCCTCATGCTTCTAAAACCCTGTTTTGTTTTGGCAAAACCAATAATAATTATTAGCGTGTCTTTTTTCTATGGGTGATTCTCTTGAGCGTTTCCTCTTTTTAAAAAATGCTAGTCATTTTTCCTTGTTTCTCTAATTATTTGGAGACGGTAAGTGGACTTACATATTATATAAAACATTTGTAATTAAAAACATCTGATACCTTTAAACAAGCAATTCATGTACACATATGAATAATCTGAATCTCGGAAACGGCTTCAACGATTTTCATGAAATTTAGTATTCAGGAGGTTTTAGGGGCAATAAATCGATCTAGCTAGGTTTTATTATCAGAAAACGTCGTTTTTCAAAAAACTACTGAGCAAAGCTTTTCATCCAGGTCCTGATAATGAATTATAAAAATAACAAATATTATAATGCATTTTTCAAATAATTATTGAAAAAATCATTCTTTGTTTTATTGAACTGTCGATCAAGAAAACATCGCCACACCTATGTAGGTATCACGACGCGTTTCACGAAGGCTAACTTGTTCCTGCTACAATCTCTTTGATAAACTTGCTCGAAGAACGTAGGAACTTGGTTAAATCTTCATACGCTTGTTTGCAAACTTGCGCTTAACGTACAGCTTAATTGAATTGTCCAGAAGTCAATTTAATTCTTCGCAGTGTTTTCTTGTAAGTATGATCATCCGGATACTTGTTAAAATGTATAGGATTATTTGTATTGAAATGTACATAACACTGATGCTATGAAGTTAGTGTTATATTTTTTGTTATGTCAAAAACCGGCTAAGATTATTATTTTGTGAAATAACTGTTAAACTTATCATGCAACATGGCATACTGATGGTGGATTTAAGATTAATGTCCAACAACAAGAAATAATTTATTTAAAAGAAAAGACTTAAAATTTGAAAGTTGATGATTTATCAAGGATTTCATTGTCAGAACAGAACCAAATGTAGATGGGATCATATTTTTAATAGGAGGATAGTACTTGTTGCTGCTCGGAATAGAAATAGGATCGGTCTAAAGGTTCAGTTTTTTTGTTAGTAGTTAATATGAGATCAGTTCGAAAAAATTTTGGGATTTTTGAATTATTTGGAATCCACCCAACTTAGTCTAAAATGTTCTCAAATATAGTTCTGATATAAAGATCAAATTGTAAGTTGTTACAATTTGATCAAATTAATATCAGTTGAGTTATGCCTATAAAATCCTTATTTTGTTATAAAATTATTTAAATTTTTTTTATTTATTTTTTATTGCAAACAAAAACATTAATATACAGATGTCACGGTTCGTAAAAGACGTCCACTACCATCTGGACTACCAGCTGGGTTAATTCTGTAACGTCTTGTTAGTAAACTTATATATGAGGGTAACACAAATTTAACATATTTGGTGTTTATTGGCGATGATTATTTATTTCCATCAAGCGAGCTATCTGCCGAGTTTACTATCCGATGATATAAAGGAGTTCTATTATCAATATCACGTAACAAAAACACAATATTTGATATTAGAAACCAAGATTCCACGATTGAAAAAGATAGCAAAACTTCTGGTTTTAAATCTTTGAAATTGTACGTTCAATATATAAACGGTAATTTCGATACATATTAATAATAACTCCTTTCTAATGAATTTCACACCTTAACTTCATTAAAACCACTTTTGATATTTTATACCAATTACAGTAGCTTTATTTATACCTTCAACGCTTGGAGTATTGAGTCTCTTTGATGTAAAGCATTGTATTATCTTAGGAAATAATCCTGAAAGCTGTTTACTGAAGATTCTATTATAATATGATAAGAACCTATTTTTAGGACCAGGTAATATATTCTACAATTTTCACCGTAGACATTTGGAAGCACCACTCCAATGCAATATTTTTATTGAAACACTTGTGGTGTTTCACAATAAAGTAAATCTTATTAATATCAAACCGATTTCTCTTACATAAGGACCATCAGGGCCTTTATAATTTTTGAATGAAAATAAAATGATTCTGGGAACAAGTTGCATTAGAATCAGGTAAATTTTAAATGATTTACTATCAAGCAAATATATAGGTACCTAAAGCGAATTGATAATTTTACAATTATTAATATAAAAGATAAATAAATATTGCCGAACAAATTACACAAATTGATTTAACCAAAGTATAATTTTTTTATATCATTAGAAAGCAAACAATCAGATCGTTCTCCTGATGAAAAGAGACAACCATCGCCTATAGACACCAAAGATGTTAATGTTGCGTTGCTATCCATATGACGGGATGGCATGCCACATGCATGAGTCTACCGGCTACCCTTCCTTCCATACAGGACACAACAATGACAAGCATTGATGCTAATTGCGGCAGAAATAAGTAAGGCGTTGCTACCATATACCCAGGCAAGACGTTGCGGAACTCTACCACCTAGTAGTTACGATGGTAGTGATACGCATAGCCAATCGGTCGCTTTTTGCGATCTACCTGGTAGAACGGCAGACTGTCTATTCTTCAAAAGGGGCCCGGATCAACACGAGGAAAGATTATTTGCTTGTGATATCGGTGCTATACGACAATAGTAATTGTTATATGTTTAATAAACACAATAACATGATGTAATGATATAATAAGTAACGATAGAGAGCTCCATTTCCCTTGTCAGCCGACAAGATGTTTAATCGTGGTGGGCTAAAAACCGCTTTAACGATAATTATTCGCAATTATTATTTTAACAAGTCAAAATTAATTTGTCATATATAATATTACATTAAATTCACTTTAAATTTAATACAAATACACAAGTTTTCCAATAAGGATCTTTTAATCTTTGTTAAATCAAATTAAATTAGATATTGCTTATTGAAGTACGGGTAAGCCAAGCACTTTAAAATCCAAAGGTCAAGTAGTTTCTAAGTTTGATCATATTGTTGAAGTGGTTTGTAATATTTTGGGTTTTAATCAAGGGCTTTCGCTATATTTCCCGTGTTGGTCCGGGCTTCCTTTGAAGAATTGATCATCTGCTAGGTAGTTCGCAAAAAGCGAACGATTGGCCATATGTGTCACTAACATCGTGACTACTAGATGGTTCAAGTAGTAAAAGTTCTGCAACTTCTCGCCCGGATCTGGTACCAACGCCTTATCTATTCTTGCTGCAATAGCGTCGATGCTTGTCACTGTCGTGTTCCGGTTTGGAGAGTAAGGTTGCAGTAAACTTATGCAAGTGGCATCCCAACCCCGCCGCATGGATAACAACGCACCATTAACATCTTTGGTGTCCATAGACGACGGTTTCTCTTTCCATCAGGAGAGCTATCTGCTTGTTTGCTATCTAATGCCAAACAAAATTGTATTTTTTTATAAACATGAAGCGTCCAACAAATAATGAGAACATGGCGTGATTTCCCCAATAATAGGCCATATAATTTTTATTATCGGCATTAAGTTTATGTTCAGCGAAGCAAGCTGGTGTTAGTTAGTAACTTATGTATAGGGTTGCCATATTTGTCAAGACTTATGACGGGACGCAAAGAGAAAAAAAAATTAAGAACTAATATTTTTTTTATAAAAAAATACAAATCCTAATGTATGGAAGCAGTGCTATATGTAGATTGATCATTTTTTTCTGAGGACTTTACTTTTGTAAGTAATTCTTTCTGTCCTTTTAAATATTTATAAAATTCCATGCAAGTCCTATAGAAATTAATCTGATCTGAAGTTTTCGGCAGCATTGTTGAAAGCAACAGTCACCCAAAATTTTCACACCATTTTCCTTTAGATACAAAATATAGTGGCGCGCGCATTTGAATTGCCGTGACCGCGCGATAAAACGGGACGTAATAGTGCTTTATCGGGACGTCGGGACAGAGGGCCTAATGACGGTGACAGTCCCGATATATTGGGACGAATCGCAACCCTACTTAGAGGTATATCTACAGAAGAATATTAAACATTATCAGTAATATTTTTTTGTTTGTTCCATACAATAGTTCATTACAACCGGTTGTGATTGGAACACATGAACGAAATGTTATCTTGATTGAGTGTGACCGAATTGTTTTAATGAATGGAATTTTAAGGCAAGATGGTGCCCCTATTTATTAAACAATAGCAAGCTAGCTTTTATAACAAGCAGATGACTCACCTCATAGAAATAGTTATATATCAGATGTACAGCTTGCAGAAATCAAAGATGTTAATGTTGTGTTGTAATATGTATGGCAGGGATGTAAGCCGCATAGTATCCTCACTCAACAAACCACGATACGACATGCCAATAGATAAAAGCACGCAAGAAAAGGTTAGGTGGTGGTACTAAACTCTACCACCACGTTAAGTAAATACATATGTATACATGATAAATAAAAGACTACCCGTTGATCTAGTAGTTAGACTGTCCCGGATTTGATTCTTAAGTCAGGTAAACTGTTGTTGGTTAAAAATCTTGGTAGCAGCCCAGAGTTTGATGTTTTAACACCCCTGTGCCTTGGATGAACACGCAAAGTTGTCGGTTTTGCAGTCTTAAATAACAATTGATATTTTTTAAAGTTGGCAAACGATGGTAATTATAATACAATTTGATAAACGGTGAACTGAAGTATTGGAGTAAATCTTAACGTTACTGATGGTCGGCTTACCCTGCTTAGCTCTCCCATTAAAAGAGAATTCGGCTATAAACACCAAAATGTTCACGGGACGATGACATCTGTGAGGCAGGGATGTAATACCACATGAAAATTTTCCTGACCTACCCTATTCTCCAAGCTGCCAAGCTGCCAAGCTTAGGTACACAACAGTGGTAAGACGATAGTCCCAAGCTTGAGGGAAACGTTGCAAAAATCTATAAGCTAGCAAACTAGTACTACTTGGTGTAGTTAATCTAGAGTCTAGACTCTAGACCCATTCCTGGAACTATTAAACAATTGGGAACAAAGCTTAGCGTAGTACATGTAGTAACATAATATTCAGGAATAACACCAATAAATTAACCTGTAAATTTCGAGCAACAAGTCCGTTAATCTTGCCTTGTACAAGATTTTGTTATTTACGTTGCTTTTGTTTAAAATGGAGTGTCAGGCCATTTAATTTAGAAATAAAATTAAGTAGTATAGATTAAATAAAAGAGAGTTTATTGAGATCAACCTCATTCTGATGAAAAATAAGGACGAAAAATATTTAAAATTAAGAAATTAATGTATACTCAGCCCTTACGTGTTTCCCTTCGAGACTGGCATTGACGTTTTTTGTCAAAAAGCTACAATAAATAAATTATTAAAAAAACCTATAATTTATATAGTTATTAAAACCTTTAGATTGAATAAAAGCACATTTTTTGCAACCAAAAGCAATGATAAAATAAAACGGCAAAGATTAAATTGAAATTTAATTTGCATATTGAAATCATCCAATTACTTTTTATAAGCGTTTACATACCAATCAGTCCCTCGATGTGAACATTAATACAATCATTCGTTTACAAATTAACGGTATTGAAATTAAAGAATTCACAGTTCCGAAAACTGTTCAATCATTTCAAAGGTTTGATAATATATTTTGCTAGTATATGAAGTTTATATTCAGGAATGGTCAATTCATGGAAATTTATTTACTACTTGCTTTTGAACGCGGTTTCATCGTATTTTATTGGCCGACTCGTTGGTCGAGTGGTTAGCAAACCTATCTACGGAAGATTGGGTTCGGGTTTGATTCCCGACAGAAACAACATTTGTGTGATGATCATAGTTCATTGTATTTCTGGGTTTGGGTGTTTATTATGTACCTAATACCTATGTTAGAGTATTTATTATAAGTATCGTTGAGTAACATCTATAAAGCAAGAAAATAATTTGCTTACTTTGAGGTTTAATCAATTCGAGAAATTTGTCCAGCGATTTTTTTTAATAAGTTACAGAAACATTTTTAACTGGACAGAAATATTTCTAATTAGGAGAGAAATATAATTAAAGTTGTTTTTACTCATTTCATGAAAAATAAGGTCGTATTAGTAAAATTAAAAGTAAGTACGAGCACAAACAAAATTGAAAGAATATATTTCATACAGACGCTTATCATCATCCTAAAAGGTTATATATTTACATACAGAACGGAATGCGAATTTGAAAAAAATAAACAAAATTATAAACCCTTTTTTGTGTTGCGTAAGGGACTTTGTGCGATAACCTACCACCAAATTGACCTTATAACCCCGAACATAATATACGCTGAAATATTAAGGCACCTTCCCATGTCGTGATCCCACTCAATTACGCGATGTAGATCAAATCAACAAAATGCCTTAATGGATAGGTTATTATAACATTCGATCAAAGTAACGAGTACAGACATGCGAGAGCTTGTATTTGAAATAGGCTTGGATGAAGTTTTCTTTACGCTCTTTATTGGGTTACATTCAAAAACCTAAGAAAAGGAATTCGAAAATCCGTTAATTTGCATCATCAGTTTGATGCTTCGATGTTCGGGTGTAAATTACGTAGGCCTCGTAGGTTTTTTGTAGGTCAGATAATATGTAGAAAAAAATTAATTGTGTATTTATTTAGAAATGTTTCTGCAGCAAACAACTCTGTGCATGACATGCAGTCATCATGTATCGGTAATACGTTGTTACAAGATTTCTTTAACTTGTTAAAGAAATTGCCATAATTTTTGACGTTGAAAAATTGTGCGAATGTAATACTTAACTTCTCACTCCTCAAAGAATCTAGACCAATTTGATGTATTTTTCAGTGTATTTAACTAAATCTCTGTACGAACCCATGGTAATAACCGCAATCGGGTTCTAGGAAATACGTTTGGTCAGGACAACATCTGCTTCGGTTCTGTATATTTTAGCATAAATTTATATTTCATACATTTTAAGAGGGAGGCAAATATTTTTTCGTCTACTATTCGAATATACACAATAATAAGTAATAGAGTCGTATGTGATGTTTGAAAGCTTGCCAAAGTATTTGTGGCAGCTCATATACTTAAGAATATTGAAGTATCTTACTTTATGCTCTGATAGCCTGCTCGGATTTTTGGCTTTTGTCCTAATCTTGCGATTAATTGAGACATTGCTATATGATACCTCATGATATGGTAGAAATTATAAATATTAAAACCAGAATGGTGTACCACACATATACTATCATTACCTATTTAAACATTTAAAAAAAATGTATTTGATGAAATTCGGCATAGAGATAGTTTAAGACCCAGGGTCAAAACCCTGGATTTTAAACTATCTCTATGCCGAATTTCATCAAAATCGGTTCAGCGGCTTAGCCCATAAAGCTAACAGGCAGACAGACAGACTTTCACAATTGTAATATTAGTACGGATATGTGTTTTACCAGTGCCTACCACTACCAGGTACCTATACACTAAATTTTATACAAATTACTCCAGATTTTTCGAATAAAGAATATTGAAGACATATATAATAGTCAAATATCTTCACAAACATTCGCATTTATAATATTATTTTGGCCAGTCAGCCAAGATAAAAAGAAGGAGATAACCATCACCTATCACATCAAAAATGTTATTAGTGTATAGCCATCGAAGTAGCAGGGACGTATTGCTAAATGCATTAACTTTAATGCAGCAAAAAAGATGCGTGTCATACATGGGAGGAACGTTGAAGCAATCTACCACTTAGTAGCTGCAGCTACGGCAATTTTACTTTCATGTGCGGCAATTTTACTTTTACAAAGTATAGCAACAATATAACTTATACACATAGGTATGCAAAGGCGGTCTTATCGCTAAAGAACTATCTCTGCAAGACGATCTTATGGCAGAGGAGACATGTGTGTGGTGTGTGTGTATGTTTAGGTGTGTATGTATTGGTCTTCATGCTTTTTATATTCAAGCCATGTTAATTTGAAAAAAAATATACAGAGATGGATATAAAGATTTGATTGAATTAAGATTAAAAGAATACACAATACTCGTAGGACTATCAATCAAGACTTCGATCTTATTAAGAAAATAGAACGAGCCCATCTTGCTGTTTATGCAATCCAAACAAAATAGGAGCTATAACGGTTTTCTGTAAGCATTTTCCTCAAACGTAGAGATACGATTCCCCGTGGATCCCCCCTATTGTGCTGTTTGTTTATCGAGCAATGTAGATTCGCGAGTGAAATTCCGGTCGTATATCTACCGTATGGGTATTTTTAAAGTTCAGGAAACCAATTTGGTTTGAACGAATATTGGTTAAAGAGACCTCGATGAAATTGTGCCTTTTATCAGAATAGCCCAGACAGTCAACAACAACCGGCGAATGTTCACTGTATATCACGAATACATCGAAGTTATACTTATTTTTTAATTTTGTGTTATGCTAGCAATCTGAATTTTAAACCTATGAAAAAAACATTTGGTACGAGTAGATATGAAGTGCCAAATGCTTAAATTTACTGCTTGTCTTACCTTCTAATCGACAACAGTGATAAAACACTATCGCTGTTGCAACAAGGAAACATAAGGTAATACCAAGTCTAGACGAGGAGTTGCAAAACTAGATCACTTGAGTGTCACGACGGCAGTGACCAGTTGGGGTTTCAAAGTCAAAGTCATTTTTTTTTCAAATTTACCTTTACAGTCACTTTTGTCGGGACGAAATTTTATAGCTACTACCGGATAGGAACGCGGACTTGCACTGAGAATTTTTTTTTAATTACAATTTTAATCAATTACAATGTTATTAGAGATTAGTATGAGGAGCAATCGTTTCCAGGCTTATGTTATAATAACCTTATTTTTCATAATTGTGTTTAAAAACATTTTTTAAAATTATCAATTGGTAAATTTCTTATATCTTCGGGAATCTTATCGCAAAAGCGTATACACTGCCTTTTCCAAACTGCTAAGCAGAAAGGCTTTCAAAGAGACCCGGACTTTCTGGAAGAAGACCCGGACGGAAGGAAGCCTGGACTCCTTGTAAACTTTTGGATTTTAATAATCACCGCTTGGTGCAAGAAATATACGTAAAATTTCTTATAACAAATTGGAAACTTAAGCAATAAAAGCTTAAATTGCAAGAATGTTGACATCCAAAAAATCGTCTAACTAGAAACTTGTGCATTTATAAGAGAAATTCATTTTTATTAGATTTTACCTTAAAATAGGATTCTAACAAACCAACAATTGAGATAAACGGAGCTAATAAATCTGTATGAGACTAATCCAAACAGAGTACTTGAAGGAAATAGTGCCCGAATATCACGTTCAGGGCTGTATTTATAAACTGGGAACGTATGCGTTTAATGGTTTATGGACTTAGAGGACGATGTTTGAGGGCTTACTTCGGGATGAAAAACTCTTTGAAAAAGAATTCATTTATCTTGTGTACAAAACCGTTGCCACCCTTCTGTTTTGTGCTTTTATTTTAATTAAATGGTTACGTAGCCCTAGCCAATGAATTTATTTATTTTTCAAAATTCTATATTTTGTTTAAAATTAAAAATACTTATATAGGTATAAGCTATATTATGTACTTGCTACTAACAGCGATTTTGCTTTCGTGAATTTTGTAGGGTTAAATTTTCAAAAACTCTTTTGTAGTTTGTAACCTTTCTGGCCTGTAACTTCTAAAAGTTAAATGAATAGCCAAATTACTGCTATTGTGGCTACGTGGTAGAGTTCTGCAACGCCATGCCGGAGTATAGTACCACCGTCTTACCTTATTTACTTGGCACAATAACCTCAGTGCTTGTGACTTTTATTTTCCGGTTTAATTATAAAATATAATAATATAAAAAAACTAGCTGACCCGGCAAACGTTGTTTTGCCATATATATTATTCCTAGAAAGGTGAAAATTTAGGGTT
>DWBA01000246.1:0-14956 GCA_018236825.1 Apodemia zela | reverse complement strand
AATTTAAAAACTTGAACACATGTACGAATAAATATAATTTATCCGTCCAGTACCCGTACGAATAGTCACTTCGAATTCTAAATAGCGTCAGATTATAATCTACCGTAGTAATAGGTATTATAAAAAATCTGCTAAACTAACCAAATTATAAACTCCCTAGGTAGATTATAAACTAACGGTTTTTACAATTTTACGGTGACATATATAATTTACTTTAAAAATGTAGAAAAAATCAGAATCTACCTAATCTATTGGTAGATTCTGATTCTTGATTGATTGATTCTGAGTATTGATCCACTAAAATTACTTTTGATGGTGTTATATAAAATGAGCATACCTTCAATTTCCTAGCACACTCCAGTATAAACTTAACTATCTATTTGCTAGTGTAGTTGGGTTAAAATAATATTCCCTCTTTTCGGTAGTTTAATTCAAATTACAACACCACATACTCGCACTAAATACTGTAGCACCTACTAAGTTTCACACGCATTATATTTGAATTATAACATCCATGAAGAACAATGATTTGATGATTTTGTGTGGTTGGTGATAAGGAAATTGAACAGTGAGGCCCTTCGCAATGTTATTGTACGTATGTTGCATAAAACCGCCGTGGCCTCCCATTGAGCCAGCACTCGCGCAAAAGAAGATTGGGAAATGTTGCCTTAAGAGTTAACACAGCTCAAATCACTTAAAACTTGCCACTTAGTATCTTTATATACATTATTCGTTACCATCGGCTATATAATATACTAGCTTTTACTCACGGCTTCGCTCCCATTGAACTCTAGAAAAAAGCAAAGGCTTTGATATAATCTTGCTAGAGACCCTAGACTTCGTACGGCCTCTAATCACAAAATCAGTTCTTAGGTCTTCCCTATGTTGGTCCCGATTCCTTTTGAGGAATAGACCAACTGCCATTCGTAAGGGGCGAACGATTGGCTACGTGAGTTACTACCATCGTGGCTACTAGGTGATAGAGGTTTGCATTGTCTCGCCCGGGTCTGGTTCCTGTCGTAATAGCGCAGTGTTTGTCACTGTCGTGTTCCGGTTTGGATGGTAAAGTAGCCGGTAAACTTATGCATGTGGCATTAAGACCCCGCCACAAATAGCAAAACACAATTAACAGTTTTAGTGTCTATATGCGATGGTTGTCTCTTTCTATCAGGAGAGCCATCTGCTTCTTTGCTATCTAATGATATAAAAACCCTGACACGAGTAACAGCTGGTCAGAAATCCGATAAGGGGTTATTATTTTAAAAATAAAAAAAAAAACTCAAACTACACGCGTTTTATTGTTTTAAATTAATACCCCAAGAAGACAGTAAATTGAGTAATATAAATAAATAACTATTTTTTGAATCTTAATGGAACGCTTATAAATTTTAACTATCTTTTGTCAGTAGTTTTAACAAAAACAGAAATTTAAGACTTATATGTACGCGATAAACGATTAATAGCTTGAACTGTACGTAATTTATATACCGTATCAACATAAAATTTAAAACGGTCATGACTCATGACTTACAGAATTAAAGTGCCGATTTGTTTTTACAACTATACGTCATCACCAATAAAATTACTTCCACTATTTCAAACTAAATTTTCGTTGATTGCATTATCGTGCAGCAACAATATTCACAAAGTATTATAATTCACATTCAATTGACCGCCACAAATAATCTCCTTTTAGTAAGTGAGAGTGAATTCCGACCATTCATCGTTCAATTACATTAATGCAAAACCTTTTCATCGGAGCGTGAAATGCAGATAATTTGCACTTAGAGTAAAGCCACAGATTGAGTCCCAAAACAAGATTATACGCTTTGAATTTCTCAAGTATAGTGTTGATTGATTCTTTTAACCCAATAACCTTGATTCCTACTCTACTATTTCATTTCTTTGTTGCGGAAAAATTGTAGACACTATTTTAGGGTCTATTCCGAGATGCATTTCGTTGTAATAAATAACACAATAAGATAATTATTAAATTGAATGGACAGAAATGTTATCATTACTGTAAGAATAGATTAACTGTAGCTTTTTTATTAAAAGTTCACATTATGTTCAGTTCACAGCGGTAGTTATTTGTGAATTATTTGTTTGATGAAATAATTGAAAGTGCATTCCTGGAAATACTCGTAAACATTAATCTTTACCAGCGATTGTCTGTGGCCGAAATTCGACCATAGACTTAACAATAAAACCTCTTAAGTTTGCCAACTGACTTCAGCTGTAAAGAATATAGTATGGTATATATGGGTGTATAATATAATGTATGTCACATGAATGTAGTGTGTGTAATGTTTATTTTTATTAATTTATTATGTTTCTAATGCATTTTAGTTCGAAATATTAGATTTCTGCAGTCCTGTAAACTTTAACTGTGCCAAATTACATACTCCACCGTTTGCGCAATTGTCTTAAAAATTGGTAAAAAGTTTTCCCTTTACGTGTTAATATTAGATTAACGATTTAGCTCCCTTGGTAAATTAATCGTATTTAAATATTTAATAAGCCCGTTTCTGTGTTAAAAGCTCAATATTTTTTCTGATGTTGGCGTGACAAATATCGGATAATTATTGGTAACGATAACCTAAATTTTGTTAAAATTCGTTTTGAAACTCCGCATTTTCTTTTGAATTTGGTATTTGAACAATTTTTTATTGAATGATACGATTAATTGTTTGTTTGAGAAAGACTGTAACTTGCGTTAGGTCTTGAAATAACGACTTACTCAGTTGAAGTTCGGTTTTAGGATTCCTTACTCAACAAGAAACCATTAATGTTTAGCGAATTCCATTGATATATATGTGTGTGTATTAAAATAAAAAGTTAAAAATATATTAAGATACCTCCTCTACATTTGAAGTATGATACAGGTTTTGGGGCGTCTGGAGCGATGGGCGCGCACACCCGACATCCGACAACCAAAATACGACAAGATGAAGTTATAGACCATCTGTCGTTCTGTCAGCCATTTCTTAAGAAGCGAATGATTGGCTATGCAATTCACTACCATCGTGGCTACTAGGTGATTCTGCAGTGTTTCGCCCGGGTCTGGTACCACCGCCTTTCCTATTCCTGCCCCAATAGCGTCAGTGCTTGTCATTATCGTGTTCTGGTTTGGAGGGTAAGGTAGCCGATATACTTATGCATGTGGCATTAAGACCCCGTCACAAGGATATCAACACAACATTAATATCTTTGGTGTCTATAGGCTATGGTTCTATCTTTCTATCAGGAGAACCATCTGCTTGTTTGCTATCCCACGATATAAAAAAAATGCACAGCCAGCAACAAAAAGTTAGCTGATATTAGGAATATACGACGATATTACACCGGCGGCTAACAAAGAGCCCAACTTTTTAGTTTAGTTTCGTTTTTCGTTTAGTTGAGTGTAACTTTTTACGTGCGTACGTAAGTACACACACACGTATTTTATTTGTCTATCCATTGGAAATGTCCTTCAAAAATATTACGAATGTGTGAAAACCAAATTTTATGGTTTAAGAAAAAATTTGACTTTTGACTTTTAATTAAAGGATCCGATCTAAATATCATGGTTCAAAGTGCTAATTTTTATGTTAGTAACGTGATGCTGCCAGCTAAATGGTTGTTTTTGGATATGTTAAAATTCGCAATAGTATAGTATATACTCATATAATCAAGTGAACAGAAAAATTATCACAACTTTGTAATTAAGTTAAAGATTAGTAGTCGACTAACTTGTAAAATGTAGTTGAAGTAGAAAACACGACTAAAAAATCTTATGAATTCCATTAAAAATGACTCAAGTATGACAAATACCTACGGAGTCTTACACTGAACATGGTCCGATTCGCGTTTGGCCGATTTTTTTCATACAGTTGCAAAAAAGTTTTAGAATACCAGCATGGATTATGTGTCTAAGAACAACATCTCCACAAATCTTATCATTTTATTATCATTCAGTTCAGAAAGTAAAAAGTTAAAATTAATTGTTCTGTAAGGTCTGTCGATTTAATGGTGTAATGTTATACTCATTTAACTTCGAAAGCATCTACTAATTTAGTGCGAAACACTATTATTGTTAACTTTGTTACTATTATTATGAATGCGCAGACCGCATCGTCAGTTTTATGCGACATGATTTTAGAAGTCTACAATTATAGAAAACCAAGAGCATATATTCTCTATCAAGAAGAATCTCAGTCAGGTACATGGCGTTGCCTTAGAACCTCGTGGTTCAAAGACCACTTTAAGCTATCACTATATATGTATCATGGGGAATCGGAGTACCTAAAATAGACGCGCAACAAAATTGGCAATAAATATTTTTTTTGTTATGTACTTAAAATGGATTATCGAATGAAACCTCATACTGAGTATTGATTGAAAAACTAATCTCATCAGAAAAAACGTCTATAGGGCCCTAAAACTTAAAAATATTTAATAGTGACAAGTACCGACACTATTTCCTGTAGTAATAGGTAAGTCAGTGTTACCAAACGCGGGCGAGACATTGCAGAACTCTCCCACATACCTAATAATCACGAGTTATTGATAACATTCGGAGAATAGCTCGATTTTACGCAATGTAAATGATTTTTTTAAAGAGCCTGGATTTACATATGGAGTAATATTAGCGTACAAAAACGATCGATTTTTACCGTTTGGATAGATTTTCCCCCTATTAGTTCGAGTCATTACAATCAGTTATCAATCATTGTATAGAATAAGATAGAGTTTTGCCGTATTTGTTTGGCCCCGTTATAAAATACGGACTATCTGATTTCCTTCCAAGCAACCCGTAAGAAATAAGCAGATTTTAATTCTGTCATTACTATCTTGACCTAGATTTTAATACTATATGCATTCTATTTTATATTTGTCGCAGCTGTAATTCGACTTGAAGTTCGACTTATAACTTCGACTTATAATTTAGCAGTTCTACGTGGTATGACATCCTTTCGAGGCGTAAACAACGTTTTCTAAAACACTTATCTATAAAGGTGACAATTCTATTTTTATTTTGCTATGCTGTATAATAACTTCCTTAACACAACAGGTGTTTTATTGACTTACGTTTGTGACATTCAAAGGAAAAGAACAAATTGATCCACATTCCTTCCGATTACATCGTGACCGACGTACCTTAGCGCTCTATGAGAAGGCTTCAATATCAAATAGCGATGAATAAAGTTCGCGATCGTTTCGCTTCAAAGATTCCTTTGTTATACACTCTTTCATAACATCATAATTTTACTTGAAATTAAATGCAATGTAATAGATTTTATAACGTTATTTATCGAATACTGATAGACACACGCATTTTTTTGAAGAGGGTAATGAATGTGGAGGAGGCAAGAAGTCTGCAAGGATCGTGACATATGGCACTCGGTTCTGTCTGCCTACCCGTAATACCCCGATTACACCTACCGAGTAGAGTGGTGAGACAGCGCCCTCGGCGGAGCATTCGGTATATATTTGTACTGAACAAACACCGAGTGATCAGTCGAGCGCACTGTCCCACCGCTCTACTCGGTAGGTGTAATCGGGGTATTAGCGCGGGCGTTAGTAGCCCAAATATAAACTTAAACTCTGGCTGAGCACTCTGCTCGCCCCACAGGTGCGGTGTCACAGAAACGACCGCAAGGTCAACTGTAATTAGTCTTTTCGAAAAAAAAAGTGTTCACAGATATTTGATTTTTAAATGACTCATTATGGTATACAAAGTAAACCACATTTGCGGTTCAATTTGTGTGCACAGTTAGATACAACTATATTTCTGTTGTATCAATAAATTAAGATTTGAATTAAACCGCAATATCCGCCGAGCCTGTAACGGGTTAGCTCCACCGTGCCAACAAATTTCTCGCCTGTTTATTTATGAATAACATTGTAGAACCTATTTTAGTGTGAATTAAATCTTCCAGGAAATGAGCACTTGTCGTTCGCTATTAAGTTGATGTACCGTTCTAAAAGAGTAAATACGAGTATTAAATCGTTCATCTACGCTTAAAATAACGTACCTTGCCATGGTAGACTAATACAGTGCTTGAAACCGGTTAAAAAAATACCGGTTAATAATTAGCGGTTTTTAGAATAGGTTTCGCTCGGAGCGTATCTGAGATGAGAGCGCTTCATAAACTTAAATAAACCGGTTTAAGCCATAACCGTAAAATTGTACGTCTCGCACAATGCGAATAAAAATTGGGAGCGGTGAACATCAAAGAAATATTTTGAACATCAAAGAAAATGTAAATACACAAACCTTCCCTTTTATCGCATCTGTGGTCTAGTGGTCCGGTATCGGAGTTGACCACACGAGGGCCCGGGTTCGATTCCGGGGTCGGGCAATAATTAAAAATAAGTTTTTTCAGTTTTCTGAAAAAATCAACGTTGCCCGGGACTGGAAAAGTGCCTGGTTGGCGATATACTAGTCACCTACCACATTGCACTGGTTGCACCACTGACTACCTCTTCGGGGATATGGGCGTGACAATACTCATCCCTTTTATTGCCAACACATCACTCTCCTATATCCACCGTCAGTATATCGTGAAAAAATAGAAATAAACCATGTTATACTATTGTATCGTGCCGAATGAGACGACAAGCCAAAAAAATTACCCTTGGAGTGTTTTTTATTTAGCGGTAATTAGAAATCTGTATTTCTGAAACGCAAGCTAAGCTGACAAACTAAGAAATTGCTTTGAAAGGCGTATCCATTTAATCCGTGGTGTAAACAATTACCCATATTCGTACGGGGAAATTATAAATCTGCTGTAAAGAATAGGCATCTCGTTAAACGCGAGAGACGGCTAATACGTGTCACCGATCGCGATAGCATGACTACTAACTAGGTGGTAGAGTTCTGTAACGTCTCGACGGGGTTTTGGTACCGACACATTTCCTATTTCTGCCACTGCACCCCCCCCCCCTCCCCACCTCCCGTCGCAGCTACAAGGATAGAAACGAACCGTTAATATGATTTTTAAAAGGTGAATTTAATTAAATTTGCTCTACAGTTCGCGAAAAATAGTAAATTTAATTAAGGATTTTCGCAAAGTATCATCTGAATCAATAAAATACATTAATATATTTGGTGTCTATAGGCAATGGTTATCTCTTACCATGTGAAAAACCATCTGCTGTCTTGCTATCCTATGAAATAATATCCAAGAAACATTTCCCCGGCTCGGGTAATCCATCTATATTATTTTATTATTATAATATTATAAATGCGAAAGTTTGGATGTATGGATGGATGGATGTATGGATGGATGGAAGTTTGTTGCTCAATCACGCAAAAACTACTGAATGGATTTGGATGAAATTTGGCACACATGTAGATGATGACCTGGAATAGCACATAGGCTACTTTTTACCGAAAAAATGAGTCGTTCCCGCGGGATTCACCAAAAACTTTCATAATGCAGCGGGCTCCACGCAGCAGCTAATAAATAAATGTACTGACGTGTCACTATCGTACTCTGGATCGACGGACAGGGTTTTTATACTATATATAACACTAGTACAATTAAACTAGTTTGATGACGTTATTCTACATTAGTATAGCTTTTTCGAGACGTAATTAGCGGCGGCTTATGTCATACAGGGGCCCCAACGCGTACAACTGTGCGGGGCTCTCAATAATGAGGCTTCAAACATAATTGACATAATAGAGCTGGCGTGGCAATAACCTTTAAGATACTTCTCAAAGGCATTACTTCCTTTATATTGTTATGTATGTTAAACGTAGTAAGAAGGTGAGTAGAAATAATCTTCTATGATATGGTCTTTTATGTGTTTCTTTATTGCCACCTTCTGGCAGAAAAAGCATAATTTGATCTTTTTGTATGTATGTTTAATTGATTTATTATCGATGGGGACCCAATTAACAATTTAGGATATACATTTTTAATAATATTCACATTTTTACGTAAAATATTACCTAAACTATTAATCAATTCATTATACATTTTGGTTATGTCAGTACTTAGTAAAGAATACATTGAATAATCAATCGTAATTTGAATTTTCACACTCTTAAGTATAACTTTTTTATAATCGCCAAAACAAATTTTAAACCTGCTCTACTGAACAGTAGTATTTTTGCAGAACCGACATTGTTAATGGGGGCCATCGATATATTCTCTCGTAAGTCGTAATTGCTGAGTAGATCAACCGATTGTGATGAATTATTAATGAATAATATTAATTACTAGCTTTTGCCCGCATAGTAGTCGAAAATGACTCTAACAGCAATTTTAATTGTTTTTTACGTTATTCGTTTTGTAATAACATATAAATTAATATGTTAAAATGTTTGAATAATGTTAAAATATAAAAATCTCTATCATAGTGTAGGGATTTAAAGGTAAAATAAACATGAAAATTTGGTTATACTGTTTGTATCTAGCTGGTTTTGGAATCATTAAATATGTAGATGATATTTTAAATATAATATAATGTTTGTATAATTTCTATCTTATTCTCTCGCCTGTTTAATCCTATAAATGTTTCTTTCTCTATCGTGCTGCATTTTTGTTTCATCTAGTTAGTCACGACGATTCCAAAAAAGTTTCAAAATAAGAACAAATTGCCAGCCCGTAGATTTGGACTTCATGAATCTTAACCGAAACCAACAACCGAATCCAAAAAAGGCGCCAAAGTATCTTCACGCCAGTATCCCCGAAGAGTTAGGCAAAGGTACAACCAGTGCACCCACGATTAGCCGAAAATACCCGGTCTTATAATGTGATAGGTGACAAGCCTAACGCCAACCGGGCACTTATGCAATCTCGGGTTGTTTAGAATCGAACCTGGGACCTGATGACCACGCCGACACCTGACCATTAGACCACAGAGGCGATCAAAAAGAAACAATAAACTTATTAAACCTACTCTATAATAGAACAAATACATTACGAGAATAACCAAATAAACGTAGATATAATTGGTTAGAAACAACATTTCGGCGGGTTATTAACGGCATCTAAGGATGCGGTCGTAATATGCCGGGATTAACCCTCGCCTAATTGGATACACCGGGCTTGCGGCCTTCCTGTGTTTTTTGCCGGCCATTTGCAGCTGATGACTTTCAACATTCCTAGGAGTGGTAATTTTAGAATGTAGGCAAAAAACTAATATGGTAGACTGATTTTTTTAAATAATAGGATTGTTATGTTACACATGCGCACAATTTATTTTATTTCAGAGTTAGTTCTATGTGTGTGGGTTTGTAGGATGTATTTATTTCGCCTCTGTGGTCTAGTGGTCCGGTGTCGGCGTTGACCACACGAGCACCCGGGTTCGATTCCCAGGTCGGGCAATAAAAATGTGTTTTTTCAGTTTTCTGATAAAATCAACATTGCCTGGGATTAGAAAAGTGCCTGGTTGGCGATAGGCTAGCCACCTATCACATTGTGGGACCGAGTATCTCTGCCTACCTCTTCGGGGATACGGGCGTGAAGATACTTTTACTTTTTTATTTATTTCGTGGGCTCTGTAGTTTAGACGTAGACAAGACATCGATTCTTAATGAGGTATGTTTAGATCCACAGACCACATAAATACCAATAGACACGGCGTTGGGCAAGAAAAGTGTGGCCCCGCATATGAGCGAACGCTCCTATCACTGTCAGAAATGTCATACATTTGTAGATATGTTATATCGTGAAAAAATAGAAATAAGCCATGTTGTACTATTTGATCGTGCCGAATCAGATGACATGGTTTAAAAATTACCATTGGAGGATTTTATTTCATCTGTAAGTAGTATAACTCTGTATTTCTGGGTGTAAATGCAAGCTACACTGACAAACTAAGAAATTGCCTTGAAAGGCGTATCCATTTAATCCGTGGTATGTGCGACGTATATATCTGTGTATATAAAAATCCCGTGTCACGATGTTCGCTTGCGCTAATCTTCAAATCCACTGAACTGATTTTAATGAAATTTTGTAAATACAGTAAAAGCTCCTTATTCGCGCTTCCTTCATTCGCGTTTTCACTATTAGCGGATTAAAAAATTGCGACCCAACTCCTATATTCGCGGCTAAAGATTTCTTTATTCGCGGATCTAATCGGCACATACATATAATACATTTGCCGACGCGTTGACAAAGGAATCACGTTTGCCGGGACAGCTAGTATGATATATCTATAATATTAATAACATTCACACTAATATTAAAAACGCTGAGTTAATACTGTCTATATTAATTATATCATAACAATAGTCTGACACTAAAATAACAATTTATCGAAAGTGCTTTCAAAGTTTTTTAGGGAATTTTAAGAAACTTGGAAAAGAACTGGTTGTATCTCTGGCTACCTGTTTGGGGATAGGGCGTGAAGATACTTTTTTTAATTGGAAAATTATACGAAAGTACAGAAAATAGCAAAATGATTCTAATAGCTGTAGTTATCTGCAAGTAGATATATTCTGGCACAGAAAGCACTTTATAGAGGAAGTTTCGTATTGTAAAGTTTTTAGATTTCCCAATAGACGTCGCACCGGGCGATCTGTCCCTTTTATTTAATCTAATGTACTTCACAAAAGCGATAAGATTTACGGTAAGAAAACTCAGAATAAAAAAAGATAAACTTAAAATAAAATAAATGTAAATATTATATATCTATTTATATTAATCGATCTACTTGAACTCGCTAATCTCAAGAAGAATCTGTCCGATTTGAAAATAGTGAGTTAAAACGAATATTAATTCTGAAACTGACAAAAAAATAGACACACAGACAAACGCTATAAAAATGTATGTAGTTGAGATTTGTATGTATGTAAAGGCAATGTTAGAGTCGTCGATATTCGCGCTACATTTCACTTAAAGCGTTAAGATGGGAGCAGTAAATAACAGCATAAATCTTGCATGTCAGCTCGCTCCACGTGTTTTGCTATTCCGACTCCAAGGGCCATATTTCACCCAAAGATGCTCGCTTTAGATTATGTATAGGTGCTGGGTAATCAAAGATAGTTATTTAAGTTAGCAAAATGTTTAGTTGCTTTTTATCCGACTGCGCTGGAATAACCTTCATATAATTTTCTCCTGTGTTGGTCCAGGCCCTCAATCCAGACGGGCTGCGGTTCTGCCAGGCAGTTCGTAAATGGCGAACCATCGTCTATGCATGTCACCATCTTCCTAGTCAAGACGGTTGTGACGTGCATAGGCCATAGACAATCGTGTAGACTAGGTGGTAGCACCGCCTTACCTATTCCTTCCCCAATACTCTCCAAAACAAAAAAAATATATCTTATACCTTTAAACGAGCAATTCTTGTATATATATATATATAAATATCTACGATCTCGGAAACGGCCCTTACGATTTTCTTGAAATTTTGTATTTAGGGGGTTTCGGTGGCGATAAATCGATCTAGCTATGTTTTATTTTCAGAAAATGTCGTTAACCAACTAAAAAAAACGAGCGAAGCTCGGTCGTCCAGGTACTTCATAATTTAAACGCAGTAAAAGAGCAGCAGCCGACTTCCCATTTCATGTATCTGCGGAACCCTGCGTCAGATCTTCACCAAATTATAACAGGACCACATCGCAAGTATAGGCTTTCAAATAAAAAAATAATTTTAAAAATCTGTCCACAAACGCCGGAGTAATCGCGTAACATACAATAAAACATACAGGCGAATTGAAAACCTCCTCCTTTTGGGATGTTGGTAGAAAAAAGTGCACTTTTTCACACTTTTAACGTGTATCGATAGTAATATATCAGAATGGAAACGGGAGAGACAGTCTTTAGAGCAACAATACGTGTGACCGACGTCGGTTAGGGGATTAACGAGGTAATGCGGTAATGGACAACGGACAGACCACATGGGGATGTCAATGGAATAGTAATTGCGGCAGTTACTGGCAGGGCGATGTAGTTACACACGGACGCTATTTATACCAACGAGAACAGATCCAGGCTTGGCTAATTACGGTTGTGAGATTATTTTTAAGAATCATCTACCTACGTTCGATGTATAACTTTAAATAACTTTTTTTTGGCTAAAAATCGAACGTCTGCAAAGCCCAGAATTTTACCAGAACCTTATATGTCTATACCGAAGCTTGTACTACCACTAAACCACTGAGGTAACCGTCAAAAGACTGTAAAGGTTTATTTGAATACATTTAGGACTTAGACATTGGCTACCAAACCGAAGATTTCTAATGTTAGTAAAATTGTTATATTCATTTACCATTATTATTGAAAATGGGGGACATTGTAAGCAGTGCCGGATTAAAACTACATGATGCTCTAAGCGAGGGTTTCTCAAAGTAGGCTACGCTTACCCCAGGGGCATGCCAGAAAATCGTAGGGGTACGCGAAAAAGATACGCAAAAATGGCTGAATAAATAAATAAATATTCCGGGACAAATTACACGAACTGATCTAACCCCAAAGTAAGCAAATTATTTGCTTGTGTTATGTATGTGTAGTCAACGATACCAATACATAAAATTACATATATAAATACTTTTATGTATTTAATGAACACCGAAACCCAGAAATACAAACATCTATGCTCATCACACAAATGTTTGTCACTGCCGGGAATCTTAATTTACTCACGACCACAAAATTTTTCCTATGTTTTGCGCATTTTTTCTCATAAAATTTACTCAATTTACGTCTGAAGGTCAGACATAAATTGAGTAAATTTTGAAAAGCGCAAACTCTGAACAGCGCCGGCCCACAAATTATTTATTAATACTATCATTTGCATTGTTAATACATTTTTTGTTCTGCCTGCACTTTATTTCGCTAGAGATTCGCCGTTGTTTTGAAAAATAATGGGGTACATTGTGGTATAAGTTTGAGAGACTCTGTCCCAAGCAGTTCTGCAATGTTCGTGCCCTCTAATCCATAAGTAAACTAAATAAGTATCACAAAATAACGTAATAAATAACCTCTAGTCGATTTAAAACGCGCGGATTTTCACAGATTTTATCCTTCGTGCCCTGGCAAATATTTTCTTGTTGCCGTTTCTGTTGACCCCCCAAGACGTGATACCCTTAGCAAATGCTTAATCTACTTGTGAGCTAATCCAAGACTGATTGTAAGATAATTTTAACAAAATTATCACTACGACGATTTTAGTAAACCAAGATAATTAAAACGGGGCATTTAAGCATATGATAATTCCCATCATTCTATACACCAACTATCAAACAGGACTAATGCCGAGTTTGCAGTTAAGTTAGTTTTATTTTAAATTGTAAAAACTAGATCAGAATTCAGGTTGAAATGTTTTTGACCTAGATTATCGTTACATTCGTTGATCAATAGTGCAACAGTTAATATTTAGTACAAATTATGTAAGTACTAGCTGTATGCTCTCATATAAAACTATCCTCCCTGCTTTACTTGTTTAGGCGATGTTTTTTTAAAATCCTTTATAGTATATACACAATATTAGAAACCATAGGGATTTCTAATATTATGTACACATTTTCACGTGTTTAGGTTGTACGTTGTCTGTCCAGCCTACCGACCACTTAAATACAAATCAGTCATAATCTGCTATCTTGTGGCGAGGTCTTAATGCCACATGCATTAGTTTACCGGCTACCCCACGGCCCACCCTCCAAACCGAAACACGACAGTGAGAAATACTGATGCTATCGCGGCAGGAATAGGTAAGGTGGTGGTACCAGACCCAGGCGAGACAATGCAGAACTCTGCCACCTAGTAGCCACGAAGGTAGTGACTCACATAGCCAATTAGTCACTTTTTACGACATGCCTGGCAGAACGGCAGTTGGTCTATTCTTCAAAGGAGCTCGAACCAACACCAGGTCGGTAAATGGAGTTTCAGCAAGTGCCGACGACAAAAGCTATAAATTATACAAATCAGTCAGCCTTAGCGTAAGTACGAGCTGACCCACGCAGCATGACCTCCGAGTAACATGTCATCAATATAATCTTTCATACAAATTGCATCGCCTAAAGGGGTTGATTTTATCAGTTGATTTTTTCAGGTGGGTCAGTTTAGCCTGTAACTGTGCCAATGCCTTGTTATTTACAACCACGACTATTTTGTCTTTTTGAGCTTCGTCAACGAGAATGCGTACTTTGATCATTAGATATTAGCTAGACAATATCAATCGGAAAGATAAATGAACATATTCTAAGCTATGTTCTTTTAGTTCTATTACACTATAAGCATTTTTGTTAATATTTCGTGTTTATTACAGCCTATAAAATCTCTCTCCATAAACCCTGTTTATGATAAAATATGACAGTGTGGTTATTTTTTAGAAGATTACAATCCTTAAAAGCACACATATTGTCGCATAAAACCGCCACATAAACTTCTCGACCAGCGTAGTTACAGAGTTCCTTTATCAGCCGACTTCAAAAACAAACTAATCAAGATTTAGGTTATTAATTCGTAGGATTATTTTAATGACACTATCGATATATTTTGTATTAAGGAGTATACCTACACCTGACAGTCTCCTTTTCTCGAAGTCAGAAAAAATCACTAAACAAAAACCGTCACATTCATATTTTTCAAAAGTAGTAGTATTATATTATGTCAACGTAAAATTGTAAAAAGCGTTAATTTATAATATATCTAGGGAGTTTATAATTTGATTAAGTTTGATTAGCAGTTATTTTATATTTCTACGGTACATTATAATCTAACAGTATTTAGAATTTTACAGTGATGAGTAAACGCATTCCACAATTAGCGAACGGTAGGTGCGATAAATACAATACAGTCAAACCTGGATAAGTGAGAACTGGATAAGTGAGAAAACTCTATAAGTGAGAGTAATAGCCAGGACCCGTCATTTTAAGCTCCCAAAACCTCTATTAGCGAGAAACAGAAACCTCTGTAAGAGAGAGTCGTTTTTCCCTCATGGACCTCCATAAGTGAGACTGCTACTTATCTATACCTCTATAAGCGACAGTCGAGCTTTATTTATTTATATTATT
>DWBA01000245.1:0-14977 GCA_018236825.1 Apodemia zela | reverse complement strand
GTATAGTGTTTATGAGAGTGATTGGTCATGGTTACGTGTGCTGTGCCTGGATATAACTCATCCAAGAAAGAAAATGAAATTTCAAACACACACATATACAAATAGGTTTTAGTCTGGCTTGACAATTAACGTTTCGAATCTAAGAGTATACTAAATCTATGCTTCACACGCTTGATAGCCATGCACTATTACTATATTTGACGTCTATAGGTTATCTTAAGGATTTAAGAAAATTGATTCACAGAAGAGAAGTGAGAAAAATATAGCGTACCAGATATTTCTTTTTCTGTGTGTAAGCTCCATTTATTTCCACAGTAAAATTTGCCACTCCAGCAAATTTTTGGCGTTCAGGAGGACCAATGGGCTCTTTCTAAAATAAAGTAACAACATTCCAATGAATTACAAGGACAATTGAAAAGAACAAACATATTCAGTACACAATAATCATATTTTTACATTTACTTTCATTATTATATATTTCTTATTCTGTGTGTAGGCCCCATTTATTTCCACAGTAAAATTTGCCACTCCAGCAAATTTTTAGTATTCGCTAACCACTTGACCGGCGGGGACAGCCATTTGTGTGATAAACATAGATGTTTGTATTTCTGGGTTTGGGAGTTTATTAAATATAGAAAAGTATTTATATATGTATTTTTTATGTTTTAGTATTGTTGACTAAAACCCATATCACAAGCAAATCATTAACTTACTTTGGGGTTAGATCAATTTGTGTAATTTGTCCAGTCATACTATATATTTTTTTCTATTATATTATTATTTCATTTATTTTTTCATTCGTTATATTTGCAAAGTGGAATACTATCGTTGACTATATGAAACCTGGTTATAAACAGCCTTCTAGTCATCCTCATTAGCCTGGTTAACCATTAGAGTACTTGCTGTTTGATACACCAACTAGGTAGTTGTTGTATCCAACAGCCAGGTGGCTATATTATTCAGTGGATGTAGTGAGCATATTCTCTGTCAGATGGTGAACAACTGCTTAAAACTGACAAAAGATGTAGACTTAGTATAAATCCACAAAAAAGTAATACATATAATAATATGTAAATAGAGTTAGGTCCTTTTCGTTTTTCTATGGCATAGGTAAATTTAACCACATTTATAGTTCTCGGACTGAGATACTAATACATAGAATTACATATATAAATACTTTTATATATTTAATAAACACCCAAACCCAGAAATACAAAGATCTATGCTCACCACACAAATGTTTGTCCCTGCCGGGAATCGAACCCGGACCCCATTGATGCGTAGTCAGGTTCGCAAACCACTCGACTTTTTGCAAACTTATTGCAAAAGCAATAATAATAACAAATACACGTGAGAAAGCAAATAGTGATTAAAAATTAATGTGTACTAATTTTTTTCCTGAACTGAAGTACAATATTTTTGATTTTTTTGAAAAAAAATGCTAGATTTGTTTATTCGAAAAAAGGTGGCAACCCTAATAGTGCACTACTTATTAATTTAAATAGGTACCGGTTCGTGTAGTAATATGAGAGTGCAAAAATTTGGCAATATTATTGACGCAAAATGATGATTGAATTCTTGTGACATACACGTTATCTCTTCTGATGATAATTTAAACGCAGTGAAACTGCAATATACGACTTCCAATCTCCTGTATGTCTGGAACTATGGATTAGATATAACAGATTAGATATTGATAACTATATATGTGTTTTAGCACTAATCCAGTGCTTGGGAAACTTGAAAAACTTTTAAAACAACAAAGAAAAATTTTTCAATCGACGGAATCGATCACAAAGCAAAGAAGAATTTTGCTTTTTATTGTTTTTATATAAATTATGTAGGTTTACCCCTATTTAGCCTACTACATCCAAGGTAAAATTATTACTAAGTAACTACGCAGCTATTTTGGTAAAAGTAAGACAAATTATTTATTTTTATTGCTCATATCTTGATTCTCAAATAATTTATCCACTTATATTAGCACTAGCTGCAGCGTGCAGCCCGCTGCATTATAACAGTTTTTGGTAAATCCCGCGGGAACGACTAATTTTTTCGAGATAAAAGGTAGCCGATGTGCTATTCCAGGTCATCATCTACGTGTGTGCCAAATTTCATCTAAATCCGTTCAGTGGTTTTGGCGTGATTGAGCAACAAACATCCATCCATGCATCCATCCATACATCCAAACATCCAAACTTTCGCATTTATAATATTAATATAGATTAACATAAATATTTATAAAAATTAAAATATTAATATAAGGCTGACAGAAAAACACCGAAATAAGTGCCGCCCCACCTTTCTCAGTGGTACCCAACTAGAAAGGGTATATAAATTTAATTATCTTGGGCACATTTTACCCCCTGACCTCAAAGACGACGCCGATGTCGAGAGGGAACGGAGCCTATTGCACCAGTTTTTACACTAGCAGCCTGTAGGCCAAGTAATCTCCGAAATCCTAGAGCGCCTCATATGAATAAAATTGAAGTTTCTGAATGTGATTACAAATAACTAGGTTTTTTTTTTCAAGTGCAGTGTTATTTTTACGATACTAATACCTAAATATCCATTTTTTAAATTTCTGTCTGTCTGTCTGTAATTTTATTTGTACGGGGTACTCTCTGGAACGTTTGAACCGATTTTGATGAAACTTTCACTGAAACAAAGATCAGTTTATAGGGCAGGACATAGGTCACATTTTATTTCTAAAATACTCAGGGTTACGCAACAAAATGGAAAAACCCCTAAATAACGGATTAAACGCAGACGCAGAGAGCCGTTAAATGTTACTGTAAAAGTTAATTTGAATAGTTTTTGGCACTTTTAATATTACTAGCGATCGCCAGTGGCCAAAATTCGACCATAGACTAAGCAATAAATTAATCTCTTTTAAGTTTGACAACAGACTTTAGCCGTATAGTGTACATGTGTGTATATTATCATGTCACATGCATGTAGTGTGTGTAATGTTTATTTTTATTAATTTAATATATTTCTAATGCATATTATATAAAATAATTAGGTTTCTGCAGTCTTCCGCAATGTAAACTTTAACTGTGCCAAATTTCAATTGTCCTTAATTGCGCAAACTATGTAAAGGCGAAAATACAAAGGGTAAAATTTTCTCCCTCACATATCAATTTAGATTAGATATAGATTATTACAAACACTGATCATACATGAAGTTTTTGTTAACAGCATCATTGTGACAGTGTCACAATGTGTGACAAAAATAACGACTTACTCTTTAGCCACTCGAAGGACAAAATAGTCTAAAAATAGGTGAGTTATTACATAACTGTACTACGTGTGTGTTAACTCAGGAATGTAAACAGAAAGACTCGGAAGCCAATACGAACAAGAGTGTCGAAATCGATAAGTCTATATTTAGCCCTACGTTGGTGACTGCATGGCAACTAATCTGGAGACAAAGAAGTATCTTGAATGAATGACAAAACATAAAGATAGGTTTGTATTTATTACTTACTAGCTGCAGCGTGCAGCCCGCTGCATTTAAAAGTTTATGGTAAATCCCGCGGGAACGGCTCATTTTTTCGGGATAAAAAGTAGCCTATGTTCTATTCCCGGTCATCATCTATCTGTGTGCCAAATTTCATCCAAATCCGTTCAGTGATTTTGGCGCGATTGAGCAACAAACATCCATACATCCATCCATACGTCCAAACTTTCGCGCTTATAATATTAATATAGTTTTGCATAATTTACTCAATAAAATGTAACGCCCGATTGACTGCAATCAGGCCAGCCAAGCCAAGCCAAGCTGAGTCCTGAGTCAGCCATGCCAGCCAGGCCAGCACAGCCAAACCAAACAAATTCAAGCTAGCAACACAGCTCTATAATCTGTGACACGCATTGATGACGTCATATCCGGCCGCTATTGTTATCTATAATGTAGTGGTAGGGTAAAGTGTATAAAGTCCTATGTTCACAATGGGCCATGTTAGTTTTAGTGTAGAGGGCATAAATATCTGTGATGGGCCATCATGGGCCATGATCGTGCGCAATCGCCGGTGTGTCGACAGTAATAAATTATTGTTCACGATTGTGTGGATAGTTGTCCGATCATGGCGGTAATGATGGCCGATCATTTGATGGGCCATCATGGCCTTATGTGAAGAGAAGCCATAAAAGAGCATCCGAGCTCATTTTGAGTTGTATTCAGTAGCAGTAAGTTAACTAGAACGAAACTATAAAAGGAGTTATAATTGTCAAGACGCTTTTATTCCCTTCTCTTTCAAAAACTATAGTAATATGAAATTAGCAATCTCCGTGCTGGTCTGTGCCCCCATTGAACAATAGACCGTGTGTCATTCTGCCAGGCAGTTCGTAAAAGACGAAAGATTGGCTATACGAGTCACTACCATCGTGACTAATAGACGATGGAGTTCTGCAACGTCTCGCCCGGGTATTTGGTACCACCGACTTACCTATACTGCAATAACGTCAATGTTTGACATTATCGTGTTTCGGTTAGCAGAAAAAGGTTGCCCGTTGACTTATGCATGTGGCATTGCCATCTCGCTACATGAATAGCAACGCACCATTGTCATCTATGTTGTCTATAGGTAATGGGAAACTCTTTCCATCCAGAGAACTCACCGATTATTTCCCATGGAACGATTTTAAAAAAGCTTATTTAAACATTCCTCAGTCTTTACAAACAACGTCTTATTGTTCTTTATAGCTTATGCTTGAGTGAAACTTATTTAACAAGAAAATCTATTTCTCCATAATGCCTCCATATTTTCAAACCAACATTCTGTCATGTTTATTTTTAAAGTTTTCCATCAATGTCATCGTTTGTTAAGGGAAGTTTCCCCTTTATAATAACGGAGGGTAAACTTGTTTCGCAAATGAACAAGCGTAACTCACTTTTAGTTTAGAAGCTAAGTTACTTGAGTACCAATGATGAAATTGCACACAATAACAAAGTTTATGTTCTCGCAACAAAACCGGCCTTAATAATTACCTATTTATTTATATTCATGCACAACAAATATGTACATAGGTTTAACTTAAAGCCTAAGGGGATTCTATATTAGCCAACCTCGTGTAATCCAGAAATAAAATTATAAATTCAGAAACATAAATACAAAAATAGTCAAATTCAAAAATACAAACTTTTATCCTCATCACATAAATTCCTATCCTTGTCCGGAATCGAACCCGTGCCTCGTCAATTGCGTAGTCAAGGTCGTTAACCACTCGACTAACAGGGCGATCATATTGTACATTTTATATGTTTAAATTCAAAAAAGTTTTACATATCATTTGTACATTAACAAGATATATGTCGGAGGATTTGTGAATAAAATAGGGTACTTATATGAAACAGGTATTTATGTGAACGTGGTGTTGTAAACACACCGTGTTCTTTATTGTACGTATTGATCTTTTAACGTCGATCCTCCTGGTCTGCAAACTGGACATAAAGTGAGTTTATGAGTTTGGACGCTGACGCTAAAACAGCATCCGTCCGCCCACTCGTTGACGCAACTATGAAGTAACATCAGCAAAACAAATATTATATAGAACGCAACACTCATGTGATTTTATAGCATAGAAATTGGCCCACTGGTAAGAGATTATCGCCACTTATAAACTCTGCACATCGAAAGTATTGCTAACGTTTTCTTTTTAGTATGCAGTCCTACGATGATTTACATACAAGAAAACGTTTATTGGTTGCATCTAGTTTAGAGGTGTCGTGGGTTTTAATTAAAAAAATATGTAAACCGGGTAATCCTACAGGCCATCCCTGAAACTTCCTGCTAAATTGGAGTATTTTAAGCTGAAAGGAGCAAAAACAATACCTCAATATAGATTTTTTTTCAAAGAATTCAACACAAAAATATAGTTTTTTAGAAATTAGGTACAGTTTTTAATTATTGAAATTAGCTGTAATTTCGAAAACGATGATTGACACAGTTTTTTAATTAGAGAAGCTGATTAGATTTTTAAGTCAATCGGTATATTGACCTGAAAGTTATTTTGAAAATATGATTAAGTTTGTTGTAAACAACATAATTTCAATGTTTAAAAAGCTGTAACTTTGAACTTTAACTCAATTTTGATTTTTGAATTTACATTTTATAAGGCGCAATTTTTAAGGCCTAAAAAAGTTTTATGAGGCGCAGTTTTTAAGGCCTAAAGTATTGTAAAATATCGAAAAGGCCCCTATAGCCGGATGACCGTTGCGAGCTGTCTCGTAGGAACGCATACACTCTATTCTCTATATTGTATTCAGACGATACAAGTTAAACGTTGCGCTTATTTAAATTTTAAACTGCAAAAGATCAGACATGTAGAATCTGATACAATGGTTAGTTCTCGTGGCTGCTAAGACATTTAGGTTTAATTCACAAAAGACAGTACGAATAATTGGCAGATTATGCTTAAGGTTTACAAATTATACAAATTGATCTTACAATTAGTGTAATTTCTTAAGTGATATTTAAGCTGTATGCGTATATGTCTTTCTAGTATCAATGAAATTATCCTTAATAGGTATAGATAATCTCTAATCTTATCACGCTCATGATAAAATTAACTATTCAGATATCTGGTAAAGGAGGAATGATAAGATACATTAATAAACAAATTATTTTATAATTTAAAGACTAATGACAGTACCAATATCAAATAGAATAGTTCGTTTTATTATATTTTTATTCTATAAAATATGCTTGTGTAAGCAGACATAAAATTGGTACAAACATGCTTACTCTGTTTGAGGACATTTATTTATTTCTTTCAAATGGGTACAGTAACAGAAAATGAAGTGCATTATACTAAGCATAATAACAACAATTTAAAACTACCTTCCGGTTAAAAGTTAGGATCAGTTTTTACCGGATTTACGTAAACATGCAGTTCAGTTTAAATTTATACCTAAATATCATATTATTTTTTATGAATAGTATAATGTTCATATAATATCGCCAAATGTTGACCGTTAAGGCAATGTATTTTATATATGCTAACTATTCAATCAATTTTAAAAATACCAACAAAGGTATTTGTATATAGAAAAACATTCCAATTAAAAATCAACGTTATGGAAGAACCATATTAAATTTGTGTGTGAATGCAACAAAAATATTCTTAAAAAAAATGTATCTTGCTGTGAGTAGACAGCAAAAAAAATCACAAAAACAAATAAAACATACTATTCTCGATAAACAATAAAACAACCAAAGATTTTTTTGCAGTCGCTCCGTTACCTATTGCTTCTCGGGTAATAAATCCGTTTGCCTGAAACATAAAAACGAAATAAAAATGGCAATTTTTAAACCAGGAAAAAATGTTTTGGAATTTGGCAGAATACTTTAGTTTAATGCAAATGTAATATTTTAAGTTTACTTTGAAAGACTAAACTAGTAAATCTTAAGATAACGCCGCATAAAACCACGCGCCCCGCTATCCGTTCTACTGTTCTATGCTATGATATACACATCGCCCAAACACTTTATGGTTACTCTACACAATAGCCCAGCGCTGGTCCAGGGTCATGCAATGGTTGAAATTCAACTAACCGATGGCAACATTCAATAGTTATCTCTTCGTTTTTCGAGACAAACAAATCACGAAATACCGACACCGTGGCCATCCCACCGCACCATAAACCATACGACACTACTGACCTCTCTACATGCTGGCGCATCTTAGTGGACCAATATGATGGCCCATCATGTAGAGGGGCCATTAGATATTTTCATTCCGGGTGGACTGCATAGGAAATCGTAAGACAGATTAATTGAAGACTACTTCTTCAGTTTTTAAAATAAATGAAGGATAACAGCTATTAGTTAATTGCGGCACTCTGTGTACATATAATGCACTATCCGTTTTCCGTCGTAAAACGTATGCGTAGGTTTTGAGTTAAAATCTCAAGTCCGCAATTCATTCTAAATGAGTTTATTCAAAAGTATCTTCACGCCCGTATCCCCGAAGAGGTAGGCAGAGGTATCTACAACCAAGTGCACCCACAATTAGCCAAAGATCACGATACTAAGATACAAGCCTATCGCCAACCAGGCACTTACCCAATCCCGGGCTACATTGTTTTTATTAGAAAACGGAAAACACACTTTTTTTTTTTTAATTGCCCAACCCAGGAATCGAACTAGGGACTTGATGTGGCCACTGGTCAACTCCAAAACCGGATCACTAGACCACAGACACAAAAATATGGCACGTTCAAAACGGTATATATTATATTGGACAAATTATACGAATTGATCTAACCCCAAAATAAGCCAGATACTTGCTTGTGATATGGATGTTAGTAAATACTAAAATATATTTCATAAACAAGATCAGATATACAAATATCTCGATGGTCCCTATTAACAATGTCGGTTCTGCAAATATAGGTACTACTGTTCAGTAGAGCAGTTTTAAAATGTGTTTTGACGATTATAAAACAGTTATAAGATTGTGAAAGTTCAAATTACGATTGATTATTCAATGTATTCTTTACTAAGTATTGCCAAAATGTATAGTTAATTGATAGTTTAGGTAATATTTTACGTAAAAAAGTGAATATTGGTAAAAATGTGTATCCTACATTGTTAATAGGGACCATCGATTAATGATACATGTGGCGTTACCATTCCGCCACATGGATAGCAACGCACCATAAAAATCTTTAGTGTCTATAGGCGATGTTGTCTCTATTCATCTGGAGAGTCATCTGTTTGTTCTATTCTTCTATGATATTAAAAAAAATAAAAAAGTGTCTTTACACCTGTATGACCTTGATTTTATTAGAAATCTGAAAAAAACCGCCCGATCAATAAGCCCGACCCGGGAACCAAACTTTGGATCCTCATGTGGTCAACACCGACACCGGACCACTAGACCACAAGACCACAGGCGATATTAAAAAAAAAGGAAAACGCATCGAGAGACATAAGTAACTAAGTCTTTAACTAAATCCTTCGTAATGGTAACTGACATTGTCACCTATATGCACTTAAGCAGCAGATACTCTTGTACAAGGCTACAGGTAAAACAGAAATGGATAGTGTGCTCTCAACCTCCAGCCAAAGATTCAAAGAAATGGGTAGTCAGTAGTTTTGGTCCCATTCCACGGGTATTTAATCTAACAAGGTAAGCAATTAATGTACCCACGATCAATCAGTAAATCGAGCCCATTCAAAATATATAGAAGAATTAAAATCTATGGAGTAAGAAGAGTAAACAAAACTTCTTTACTAACTTTAGCATGACGCATTAGGCTAGTTTTTTTATCTAGTCTTAAATTTTTGTTCCCTTGTGTTTACTAGGGGCCCTATTTTAAAAATAGAATAACTGCCTTACTACTAGGAATCTCGTAACTTAAAGTTTACTACAAAAAATTAAATTTGGATTAAAACGGAAATAATTCATTAATAAATAATAATTTCTTTCTTTTTGTAATATTTTTGATGCATTACAAATACTTCATAGTTGAACATGAATACTAATATAAATATTTATTGTACTTATGCAGGGAGATAAAATTCAATAGATCACGTGCCCAATACAAGGGCTCTTAGATGAGCAAGCAGCAAGTCATTTCCGGCAATGGAACTAGTGATGTCGCAACTCGCGATCGAGAAGAATCGCTGCTAATTTATTATCGTCAATTTCATAAACATTGACTCATGTATAAAGAAAACAAGGCCATTTTGGCTTCGTGTTGGCGGGATTAAAATTGACGTAATATTCATTTTTGCGCAATAATTTGCCCCATTCCTGCTTATAGCCATTAATTAAATGGCACCTTCTTTATTTTGACATTTTATGTAAAGTACAAGACTTAATGTGTTGCGCGAGTTTTAATGCATATTGCTTTAGTAACTTATTGTGCATTTATAATTATACTTATTTCGATTAAACGATTTTATAATTCCATCTTTTTCGATAAAATGATATTAAAAGCATAAATTATAAGGAGTTTTTTTTATGGGTTTTATTAAACGAATCTGTTTAAAGTTTATCAACCTATTTGACAAACTGTCGTAAACACCTGGCAGATGTGAAATGTCGAAACTATTTTCTACAAAAAATATGCACGAAATAATGATATTTTTACGGTAATAAATATGTCACATTAAAACATACCTACGTTCCTTTTTTAAAATATTTTTTATTTAAGAAAAATTAAAGTATACGGAGGTAGCGTAAACGCTTTATGACGCTTGTCGTCACGGCATACTAATCAACTTACTGATGAAATAGATGCTTAAGATCAAAATGATCCTTCTCCATTCGTCAGAATATTTTTATGTGTTTCATATTCATAACGTTAATAGAGAGAGAGAGAGAGATAGAAAGAGCTATAATTAAACGTAGTAAAATTGCAACAACCAATTTCCTATTTCCGCTATCTCCGGAACCCTGCATCAGATCTTCACCAAATGGAACTACCTGGAAAGTACACTCTTTGAAACAAAAAAACTAATTTTTTAAATCAGTTCAGGTGTCTTCGTGTAATCGACGAAAATATATAAACAAGATTCCGATGAATTGAGAACCTCCTTCTTTTTGGGAAGTCGGTTAAAAAGTAGTTGAATTAATTCAAGCGAAGCAAAATTGAAACAAGATACTTCCACTTCTATATATCTGTTACCATAGATCATTATGTTTATCGAATTCACATTGAACGAAACGGAAAGTAGGTAGCCCTTTCAAACAAAAGAAGAATATTCTAATTCAATTTAGTAATTCTGCTCGCCCTGGCTGACGCCACCGGTGACAAAAATCCGCCCAGATACGCCCTGCCATAGTGTCCAATAATTCATATGAAATGTTGGCGGATTATTGCAATGCGGCCCTGCCCAGTGTGTCGATCCTTTATTTTGCAAAACATAATATCTCCCTGCCAAAATTCACTCAACTCGGATAAAGAAGTTCTAACTCCAAACATTGTAATGGCTTGCTCGCTAGGTACCATTTGGTTCAAAGATATTTTGTACAAAGAAACATACTTACTACACCATAGTCTAACAATTAGATTTAAGTAAAAATGTTTATTATGAAACTCAAGTAAAAACTTAAAAGTTAACTAAATTAAACTCAAGTTATTACAGGTTTCTCTGGTTCCACCTGTTGCGGTCGACTACATTATTTATTGTTACATTTAAATGTTCGGTTACTAAATAGTCAATTAATCATTTCTCGTGATAAATTCCATTTAACGATGTGATTATTGCTATTCATTTGTATTTCGATATCTAGATTGCTTTAAATGAGAGGATATGGGTAGGCAAATAATATATTTGTTTGCTGTTGGATCTACGTGATATAACCGTAGATAGAAAAAGCACGAAAGCCTCGGTAACTTTATTGCTCCAATATAATAAATGCGAAAGTATGTGAGTGTGCGTGTGTGAATATATGTTTTTGCTATTGCCGTTTATAGGAGTTCTAACGTATACATAATATGTTATAACTCCTGGAAACGTCAATATACTCGTATAACGGATTTAGATGACACTAGCTGACCCGCGTAGCTTCGCCCTTGAGTAGATTAACTGGTCACCATTAAATATACTATAATTTTTATCATCTATTTCAGCCCCTTATGGTTGAGTTTAATAATACTAGTAGCCTCAGTTCCACGGTTTTTCTCTAATCATAAGATAGCAAACAAGCAGATGCCTCTTCTGATGTAAAGAGAAACCATCGCGTATAGACACCAAAGATGTTAATAGGTGCTTTGCTATCCATATGGCGGGATGGCAATGCCACATGCATAAGTCTACCAGCTACTTTACACTCAAAATCGGAACACGAAAATGACAAGGATTAATACCGGGGCGAGATGTTGCGGAACTCTATCACCTAGTAGTTACATTGATAATGACACCCATAGACAAGCGGTCGCCTTTTACGAGCTGCCTGGCAAAATAGCAGTTAGTCTATTTTTCAAAAGAGCACGGGGTAACGGGGGGTTTAGCCGTAAAAGAGCATAACAGAGAAACATACTTTCGCAATTATAACATTAGTGTGGATGTTGTAATTTGGTGGGTAAAAATGTATACGTTTATAACTGGACTTAACACTCTGGCCACGTTTTATCCCAGAAAATAGTTTGTTCCCATAGGATTAACAAAAAGGAAGAAACTATTCTTTTTTCATATAAATCTTTGTAGGTATGTATGTCATTAAACTCCTAATAAACGACAGATAGGAATTTTATTTTTAAAAAAAGAGTTGGAGTAACTGGAAATGATAGTCGGATAATACAATTGTTCTGCATAACATTAATTAATACGAGTATCTATCAAGATACACGTACATAATTAATATAGCAAAACACTAGAGACAAATGCAAATGGACAGGAGGCTCAATCGGTAATAAGTAATTGCCCCCACTCATAAAAATATTCTCTTGCAGGTCCCTACTTCGTAAGGTAAGCTGTGCCACGAGAATAGCATTATTGTGAATTTACAGACATCGACATGGAGAGAATGAATCTTTAAATTTGGATGTCTGACGGTGAAAATCAGTGGCAGAAACTAAACGGAACTTTTGGTAACACTCCCCAAATTAGTTGCAATAGAGATGCAAAAAGATTCTACATCTCTAAGTTACGTAAAGAATCAAGTTCTATGAGTTAGGTTACCTGTAAGTCTACTAGAAAATCATTAGATGAGCGGGCTCTGCTAGTTAGACAGGTCACTTAATTAACTATTGGTCGTTAATTAGTATTTTTTTAAATATCAAGAACCGGAAGACAATAAAAGAGTTCAATGGAGAAAAAGGTTATTATGCTATTAGCCGGCATTATTGTGGTAATATTTTTTTTCACGCGGTTGAAGATTCTGAAAATTCGTTTGATACATATATCTTTTCCTCAGATCTTTTACGGTGTAGGCTGGGAGAACCTAATGCATACATCACGATCCCTGAAGATTTGGAAGAAGAATTTCCATTGATTTATCAATGGAAATTCTTCTATACGATAGATTCTATCAACGGAAAATATGTTTAGTTAGAAAATATACCTAACGTTACCTGTTTGCTAAAATAAAGATCTTTGGTGTCTATAGACGTACGTTACTTTAGAAATGCCGGAATCAAGAAGATTCAGAGAATTTCACTTGCTTTAATCAGTGATTTAACAACCGTTCTTCTACGACTAATTTGCCATTGGTTTTGGATTACAAAAAATATAGTATGTTTATGGGTAATCTAGTACCCAGAGCACAAGTTGACTTGATTTGAGGCTAGATGGCTCTGTGTGCCTCTAAGTGGTACTTATTACATATTTATTTATTATTATTTGTAATATCGCCTTTCTTAATATTGTCGGTGAATCCACCGTAGATGAAAAAACTAGTAGTTAAAAGAGTTATAGGTTTATCGTCGTGTTGGTGAAACATACAGTAGGTGAAACGGTGTGTCGTCAAAAGTGCCATACACCAAAGGTTCTGTCGGCGAACAGTCCAATGGCAAATCGATCGTACGAGAACGGTTGTTGAATCTTAATCAGTCGTGTAATCATTTATATTTTCCATCAATATATTTCCTTATTTATAATTACGACTGAATAACTTGTCAATTTTTGAATACTCTTCGTTCTATTAATTCTATTACAATATTACAATAAATGTTGTAATTACAAAAATTAAGGAAGGCACATGCCTAGTTTAGATAAATGTATAGGTATGCAAGTATTTTTAAGTATTCTAATAAAGTTGATAACTAAGAAGTAAATCAATTGAAAAAAACGCATATACAAGTAAATTCCAAACTAAAAGTACACGCGAAGCGGAATAAAAATAAGCATGAATGAAGTAATATACCTAATGAATTCCGAAGTAATGTGTCATTTTACTAAAACGACGTCAATCCAGCCAAATATATCTACATTTAAATTCTATTCTTCATGGAATAATAGCTATTCTTACTTTGTATTGCACGTTTGATTGAGTTATCAATAACAAATTTGTATTTTGTTAAGAATTAGAAACGCGAATGACCACGGATGGCGCAAGCTCGATGTGTGGGTGTAGGTATAACGGAACGAAATGGCGCCAACATTATTATGTCGCGAGTGCGATACCTACTGTTTCACAACAGCCCATCCCTACTTGAATAGATAAGGTAATTTTGATTATATCTATGTAAAATTTACTTCTGATCAAATAAAAAAGATTATTAAATGGAATTTAATCGATTATATCGATTAAACGAATCATTAAATGTTAAACAGCTGTAGGTATCTCACTATCTTAAAAGTTTTTTTACAATAGTGACTATTGTAATCACTGATTTGGTTAACATCAGTTTTTAATAGGATTTTATGTTTTTGGTCTAAAAGATTACTTTTTCTTCTGTCTTAATGGCAATAGTCTATGTTTATTTGTTTTTGTTTGTGTCTATGCTTTTTATGTGCATTATTTATACACATGTTAACAGTGCACGCAAATAAGCATAGTACCTATATATTTACTGGATACCAAACTATTCAACACGCATTGACGCTAATTCACCTGGAATAGATATAAGTTAGAGGTGCTAAATTTATGTTAAATGTTGCAGAATTCTACTGTCTATTTATTAGTCATGGTGGTAATGTGTCACACATTTGACCTACGAAAGCTGGATGGCATACATATATATTACCTAACTAGGAACTAATATAAGTATTATGCCAGGACTAACACCGCTAAATCTGTTTCTGACAACCTGAACATACGACGAGTACTTAATCATCGCTAGTAAGACCTACACATCATGTCAAAGACATTCGTGTAGTCTGTGATCGAAGAAGATGCTAGATACGTCTATATGTTTAGGATACAATCCTATACTTTAAACGAGTAGGTAATTCTTGTATATTATAAATCGTAATATGGTCCAGGGTATCGTAATGCACATTTTTTTTATGTTATAAGATAGCAAACAAGCAGATGGGTCTCCTGATGGAAAGAGTCAACCATCGCCTATAGACAC
>DWBA01000244.1:0-14983 GCA_018236825.1 Apodemia zela | reverse complement strand
ATTTGGATGAAATTTGGCACACAGGTAGATGATGACCTGGAATAGCACATACGCTACTTTTTATCCCGAAAAAATGAATCGTTCCCGCGGGATTGACCAAAAACTTTTATAATGCAGCGGGCTGCACACTGCAGCTAGTATTCAATATTTTATTAAGTATATGCTAAAACTAGCGGACCCGCACAGTTTCACCCGCGGATAAATTAGCACGTCATTAATATTTCATTCTCTATTTTACCATCTTAAGGGATGAATTTCAAAAAATCCTTTTCTAATTCTTAAAATTTCAGCCTTCTTGGTACGAGGGTTAAAGGCTGGGCGTTGATATGTCAGTCAGTGTGTAAGGACTTTTCTTTTTATATATACAGATTAGCCGTTCTTTTTTGAAATAAGTGGATAACGCTATTAAATGTACACCTTAGGTATTTGTACTGCCACTCGAACCAAAAAGACTACGCAGCAACTAAGTAAAAATTTGATAGTATATTGCAACCTAATTCTTTCATAGATGTTTCAGTTGTGAAGTGAACTAACTTTGATTACCTTTTTTGTGTGATTTTAGATTTGTAATGAAATTTGGTTACTTACACTATTTAGGTACACTACGGTGGATAAATTCCATTTGCTGAGTCTAATATTAAATGGAATTATGAACTGCAAAAAATTACAGTTAAATAATTTTGATATCTTTTTTTAGATACTGAAAATACTTACTGAAATAAACCACTACATATTCGTGTTCTTCAATTAAATCTATCAAAATTTCATCGGTGACTTCCTCAATAGTAGCACTGTTCTTTTGTTCTATAAGCCATTGTAGCACTTCATCTTCATTCATGAGATCACCTTCGTAAATAGCTGGGATGTTGTTTTCAAAGTACACTAAAGTAGGGAGATGATCGATACCATATTCTTTAGCTTCAGCGTCGTTGTCAATTCTAACGATTACGATACCTTCTTTTTCTAGATCATCATCAATATTTTCCAATTCATTCAAGATTCTTATATCTTGTTTATCATCTTTATCGTCTAGAAAAAAGAAAAAAAACAGTTGACACATATGCATAAAAATGTTGGTTTTTTTGTTTGTTTTAAAAATATGTGAAATTAAATATAGTTAGGCTCGGGGAAATTAAAGTTCAGAAAGGAAGACTGAAATGACTGAAATTATAACAATGATTATAATAAAGTAGGATTTTAAGGACATTTTGGAAATCAAATGGTCGCAGCGAATCTATTACATAAATTAAAACAAAAACCGTTAGATATCGTGGGTACCCATGAAATAAATATATACAAGTTAAAAATTAAAAGTTATAGTTTATATCCAAGAATAACGCTTTGTGTTAACAATCGCCTTGGCCCTAGAGACACCAAAGGATGTCACGTCATATGTATAAAACTGGCTACAGTCTTGAATATTCGTACATCATATGGTAGAATGTGCTAGTATCAAGGACGTAGTTTGTTTCTAATCCAGAATACGATAGTAGCAAACAATGATGTTATTGCAGCAGGATCAAAAAATACGGTTAGCGCCGCCTAATATTCACGATAACACGTTTGGCCTGCGTTCTTCTTTTACAATCTGTCTAACTAAAGTGTCAATCAAGAGAACCGCAAATATAGAATATATAGCGTTGTTAAAACGTACTATACTTCGAATAAAGTTTTGAAACGGTTGAAATTGTACACTTTTGCAAGCCTAGTTCTGATTTATCTAATATCTGGAATATACCGTGTAGGATCTTAGTTGAAATAAATATTTATTAATACAATTTCCTCATGACTTGTGGAAAGAGCGGAACGACCGACGTCGTTCGATATTGCGGTAACCAAAATTCACCGATATTTTAATGCGTAATATACCTACGATAATTGTTTAATATTGGCACATTATATAATAGTACAATATGCTGGGATCATCAACTACTTTTAATAATTAGTGACGCCCATATTGTTGCAAATAAAATTATGTCTTTGTTTAAAATTCATAAAAGTCACAGGTACTGAAATTTACATTTTTTATAGCATAAAATAACAAAACGCAGATGGCTCACGTGATGAAAAGAGATAACCATCGCCTATAGACACCAAAGATAATCATGGTGCGTTGCTATCCGTGTGGTGGGTAATATCGAATTAATTGGCTACTGGTTACTTTACACAACGTGACAAGCATTAACGATATTGCGGCAAAAATAGGCTAAGCGGTGCTACCAAAAGCCGGGTAAGGCGTTGCTGAGCTCGTTGACAATTTTTTTATATCATAAGATAGCAAATAAGCAGATGGCTCTCCTGATGGAATGAGGTTTTCTCGCCTATAGACACCAAAGAAGTTAATGGTAAGTTGCAATCCGTATGTTATGATGGTAATGCCACGTGCATAAGTTTACCGGCTACCTTACCCTCCGAACTGGAACACGACAGTGACTTTCACGAACTACCTAGCAAAATGGCGGATGATCTATTCTTCAAAGGGACCGCGAACAAACACGAGGATTAGTTAATTTGGTAAGAGCTTAGACATACTACAAATAGATGTATATACAACTAAATGTAGACAACCTCACATTTATTTAGATATATAAATATATAACAAATACTTACAGAAAATAACCGCCAGATAAGAAGCACTCTCTATCAATTTATCCATCATTTCATCTGTCACCTCGGGTATTTCACTGTGACGTTTCTGGTGGAGCAGCCAGCCAAGCAGTTCGTCTTCTTTCATTAAATCACCTTCGTAAATATGAGGTATACCCTTTTCAAAGAATACCATAGTTGGTGTTGATTCGATTCCATATTCCTTGGCTTCTTTATCATCGTCGATCTTCACAAAAGCAATATCATTTTGATCGCACTCATCGTCTATGTTTTCAAGTTCAGCCAGCACCTTTTGGCTTTTCTTTTGATCCTTGTCGTCTGAAATAATTTAAATGAACTGTATGTCATTTTTTTGCCAGTTCTTTCTAATAATAAAAATATTATATTTAAGAATAGCGCTTTCCAGATTAATTTTTATTTAATACTTTATCGCGTGTGTACAGAGTATTAGAAAAAAAAAACAGAATGAAACATAAAAATTTCAAAAAGCGAGCTCTAAAAATATATTTTTAAAGCCAATTCTAAGAAAGTGGTATACTTGATAATAAATATTGAGTAAAAGTGTGTAATAACCATAAAAATACTCAAACCTTATAACATTATCTTTCACTATAATAAAATACTTTATAAACTTTTACTGCTAAATAGTAATTAGGTAGACAAGAAAAAGATCTATCTAAGAAAAAATGAATAAAAATAAAGAAAAAGACACCACTTCACCATGACGTGAAACGTACTTATAAGGCCCATAAAAATTACAGAGACAGTTGTGGTAAGAAAAATTGTATAAAATAGAAATCTGAGAAAGATGCCTATGCTAAAGCTATGAGTAGTGTAAGAGCACCTTAATCACTTAGGTAAACAGAGGAAACACGATGAAATATATAAAAATCCCTGAATTAGATTCTCTATAAGAATATGGGAGGAAATACAGTTACATATGAAAATTAAGTATTATGCTATAAGAATATCTTGATGCAGATACTAGTTGATTTCCTGCTATAAAAAATTCAAAATGTTTATTTTTAAATAAAAAAAGATTATTATATAATACAATAATAATTAGTCAAACAGTTAAACGAATGAATTGCTGGAAGAGTAATACTTACAGAAAAGAACAGCAACATATGGCATTTTTTCAATGATCAAATCTAGCATTTCATCAGTGATATCTTCAATTTCGTCACTTTCCGTTTGATGTTTAAGCCACGCTAGTACTTTTTCTTCCTCTTCAAGATTTCCTTCATAATAAGTAGGTATGCCTTTTTCAAAATACAACAATGTAGGAACTTTTTCAATGCCGTACTCCTTAGCTTCTTCGTCATTATCAATCTTTACAAACGCAATGCCTAATTGATCGCATTCATCGTCAATATTCTCCAACTCACCCAAAACTTTCTGAGATTTTCGATCATTATTATCATCTTTAAAAAAATATACATATTAGAATAAAAACAAAACTATAAACAAAAAACAATGCCTAAATATTTTTTACTAACAGAATAAAACAGCAACAGTCTTGCCCTCTTTTATAAGGCGATCTAACATTTCATCGGTAACATCTTCAATTTCATCTTTTTCCAATTGTCCAACCAGCCACTCCAAAATTTCATCCTCGTTTTCAAGGTCACCTAAAAACACCATCAAAATATTTATCTTTGAAATCATGTACGTATTATTAATTTAAGTAAAGGAGAGAATAGCATACCGTCGTATACATTGGGGATTTGTTTTTCAAAGTATACAATTGATGGAACGTCATCGATACCGAATTCTCTTGCAGCTTTCTTATCATCAATCTTTACGAACTGAATTCCGTGGCGATCGCAATCATCATCAATTTTTTCAAGTTCTGCTAGAACAGTCATCGACTCCTCATCACCGTGATCATCTGAAATTATTTGATTACTGCAATGAAAATTTTGACATCAAAATAATTATTTAATATTTGTGAAAAAATAATTGCAGCAATCATATTTGAAAACGTTAATGACTAATTCAAGTGTGATTTTCTTTTCCACATTTCATATCATAGGACGAAATGAAACCTATACTATGATAAACGTCTCGAATTGAGAGAAAATTGTGAAAGTTACTATCCAAATTTTAAGCTGAGCACGGGCCTCCACGCGGTGACAGCTCATAGTATATGCGGTGCAAGCTTGTCCTGCACCCCAATTCATGTAACAAAACGTCAATCATTCGAAGCGCTTAAGAGATCTAACACATATAAACACGATACAACGTCGCGTTTTGCTACGACGTGGCATAATTTGTCAGAAAATGTATATAGTCTTATACGCTTCGACTCGATTGACGTTTTGTTACGTAAATCGGACCCCAGGTATTCATTTCTTCTACGCGGACAGCAACACGGCACTATCCCGACACGCATAGGCCACTCACTTGATGCGCGTGAACTATGCATACTATTGACTTTCTTAAATTGAAATGATGAAATAAATTATTCTACAAATGATTTAACGTTCAAATTTGAAAGACAAGTGTTTGCTGGGCAGGGACAGTGCTGTTATAATGTCTCAAGTAGTTTCATCATTAAGAAACCATTAGATTTAAAGCACGGTTTAAAGTTATTATTGAAAGTTCCAAGCTATTTCTATTTGATAGCACATATAAGATAGTTCTATGGCATTCTGTAAAAAAGTTGGCTTTGCTATGTTCATTTACATTTATTACCAACAATATTGCGAACTTCTATAAAATTTTATACACTAACAGAGTTGAAACTCCTCTCTTAATTATCAATGTGCAATCTATAATCCTATATAATTCGAGGCAATATTTGCCGCGTCTACCTCTACGTAGAATTTAAAACCTTGTTTTTAACGTTTTCTAATTCTAAAAAGCATTCTTCCTTTCATAGCACGTGCAAAGATAAGCGTTACTGCTAGGGTTGCTAGTATCCACGGGAGGTGGTGATCAAGGTGGTTCACCTATCCATTTAATTTCCTTTGAAATAAAAAATATCACCGTGACAAACAAAATTCAGCGATGACTAGCTGGACCTTGGTATTTCGGATTGGATGGTAACTGATATACATGTCAATGGTTTACATCCCAGCTAAAAGTTAAAACGCATAATTACCATCTTTGATGATCGTGTCTGATAGTTTTATTTAACCATCAAGCGAACCATCTATTTCTTAGCTTTTATGGTCCCAACTTACCGCTTGTATATTTCATATAAGATACATATTATTATTTAACATACTTACAAAACAATACAACCAGATTGTCAACATTCCCTATTAAGGTATTAAGAGTTTTGGCAGTAACATCTTCGATGACGTCTTCTTCATCCCCAGTCGATTTATTCGCAATGAGCCACTCCAGAACATCCTCTTCCCTGCTGAGTTCACCTGGAATCACATATTATGTGTGATTAGAAACATCTTATTAATACTAGCAATTTGTGCTAACAGGACTATACTAAAAACTACCTACCAGTCGTTATGACGACCTGACGTTACAAATATATTTTATGGTTTCCGATAGACGTATATCTATATTATCTATAATAATATTATAAATGCGAAAGTTTGGATGTTTGGATGGATGGATGGATGTTGGTTGCTCAATCACGCAAAAACTACTGAACGGATTTTGATGAAATTTGACAAACAGGTAGATGGATCGGAGTTATTCCCGCGGGATTCACATTCACATTTATCTATTTTTCAGCTATAAAGCCAATAATTTTTTTGTCGCGTTCCGGCCTGCCCCCCTAGACAAGTGGCATAAACGCTACTAGAATAGAAAGACAAATGTATGTATTTAACATAAGCGTGCGATTGAGCTTATGCCAAATCCATACATTTGTCTTTTTATTCTACTAGCATTTATGCCACTAGTCTAAGGGTTCTGGTCTGTAAGGTAGTCAACATAGCGCTAAATTCAGCAATGCATCATTTACATCTTTTATTTTTAAAAGAAGGAGTATGTCTCTTACCATAACATAAGGAATGTCGCTTGCATAGAATGCTTAAAAAATGTGTTTAATTTTTATATTGGTGAGTCAACGGTTATATATATCTAAGCCGACAGTTTAAGAAAAGATTCAGATTGGAAGATCAGTTTAAGTTTTTATCAGTTTTCGTATTTTCATTGAAGGTTTTTGTATAAGTTTTAATTATCTTGCTTCATAAGTCAATTGACCTTCTCTTATAAAAAAATATACACAAAACTTAACATATCTAATCGTTGCTATATATAAATTTGTGCCAAGTTCCTCGGAAAATATGTTTTAATGAAACTTGGCACATAACAACACTAATTTCGGTGAAGACATCAATAGGGCATTGTTGTCATCTCGAGCGTAGATTATTAGTTATTACTTATTACATAGAATGACATCAGTCAGGAGTTTATCGGCTATTCTTTAGCTCCAAATTTCAGGAAACAAGCTCCAAATGTTTAAGGATGCAATGCAATGGTCCGGCATTGGTGGCGTAATTTAATAATGTCACAATTTTGGGTAAGGATTAACTTCACGAAGTTTAGTACAAGCGCCTGAAATATAATGTGCCGCATACTAAAATTATAAAGGTCTTCAACGAAAACAGAAAATTGTAAAATGTTTGAGAGGTGAAATCTTGGAGCACCTATTATAGTACATTTTTAAACACAATGTAATAATCAAGAAATAAACCAAATAATAATGCACGAATTTCAAAACTTTAACTTTTAACTGGAAATGAAGTTATCACCTTTATCTGCTTACTAAATAAAACGCTGTCAACGCTGGCTGTAAGACTGATTGGATAGGCACCGTACAGCCTAAATTAGTGGACTTAGAAAGTACATAAACCTTTATACAGGGATTCCTTTATATGAGTGCTACCTATAAAGCTCAGAAGAATTTTTAAAAAATTGTCCTAAAGGGATAAAACCAAATGGGAAATTTTGTATGGGAACAACAATACATTTTTCCCGATTTATTTAGAAATAAAATATTTTTTTTTAATTTATTTAATTTTTTTAAATTGAATATAATAAATCTTTTCATATTTAAAACCGAAAATAAGGAAGTAAAATATAATATATGGACAAATTGGCTCCGAAGTTTGAACAAAAAATATTGTTTATGCCAAAACCCTGTAGGTATATTTAGTAGTCCATACCAGTCTGTCTGTCCATCCGACCTATTATTGGCTGAACTTTTTGAATAGTAATAAAAAGACACTGCCGATGACATTGAGCTCACTGCAAATCCAGTTATCTTAATATAATTATAAAAATGAATGTTTGTGTGCATATAAGAAATCGTTAAACTGAAACTCAACTTGACTAATCGTCATGACATTTAGCATAATATAATATGCACACATATAGCTACAATACCATAGTATACACCCGCGGTTTCGTTGGCATGAAAGCTGTTTATTATCATTTAAATAATAAACTCCGTTATAATCTGAAAAAGCAGTTCGTAAAAGGCAGTGTGATTAAAAATTATAAGATAATCCGCTTTTTTTGTAAATGTATAAGGTCAACACGGAAAGATGTCTAAATATTTCTAAAGGAGATGATTGTACCTTACAATCAGAAGAACTGTATGCTCGTTTGATATTATTATGTGGCATACTCTTGCAGGCTATATAACAGTACAATCCGATTAATTGCGAAGATAATTGAATTCCAAATTATAAGATTATACATACTTTCATATATGATGGGGATTTGATGCCTGTAGTACACCAGCCTTGGCAGTTCGCCAAGGCTGTACTCCTGAGCCAGTTCCTCATCGTGGATTTTCACGAAGCCTATTCCGAGTTGATCGGCCTCATCGTCAATATTTTCCAATTCTTGAAGAGCTTTTGCACATTTCTTACATTCCGGTTTGTCTGAAAATCAGAAGACACCAATTAAAAAATTGTACAATCCCGCTGAAAAACATGCCTCGTCGAGGATTTGAAAGCTGTGCGGTTAAACGCGTTGCTCAGGTTGTTGTGTGTTAAAGAAAATTAAACTGTGTGCCGCAAGCGTCGTGTCGTGCAGAGGTTGTGGTGGTAGTAGTGTTGGATATTTAGTGTCCAGTGCTCTATTCTATATATCAAAGGTCAACTGGGAACTTAAATAATTCATTTCATCTAAGGGAATCGACGATTTTAGAAAGGTTCAAATAAAACCTCCAAAAAATAAAAACCTAGTAAGTGCAGAAAAAACTAAAATCGTGTCGTTAATTCTTAAAATACAATGCTCCAATATATAATTGGAGTCGATGGAATTTCATGAGGTTAAATTGTGTAATTACTTAAATTAAGGTCAAGGTCATCTTAGTGTTATAAAAGATACAAAATCTATCTGAGACGCGCTCGTTTTGTAATAGAGTTAACTTTGTCGTCAGGGAAGACTAGACCATGTCTTGTTCGTGACACGTCGGTCCGTCAATCTGAGCTTGCTAGCAGGACAGAAATAGACGAGCCGAAATAGCTCGCCGCACGGCCCGATAACGCAAACGCGTTTTTGATTCTAATAATCCCTAACATAAGACAAGCAGACATTTATTGAATTCCACCAAACAGCTTTAAAGCTAAATGCGAAATTTTTATACGCCATACAATTTGTTAAGAAAAGATAAGCGGTAATGCTAAAACACGTATCGTATTGACAGTACAAACAATTATTGATACAGATTATTGAGAGTGATTCATGCCAGTATAATATTGATCCGGAGCCAAATATTTAATAGGGAGAAGCAACATCAGATGTTTTGTTTAACTAAGCCAATTTTAAGGAATTTTTGATAATTCTTAAAAATAACCTCGCGACTGTATTAAAAACGAATGACGCGTCTGATATTTAATTATACACTATTCTAACAAGCTAAGAAATACCAGCCAAAACGACACTAATGTAAAACATACCCCGAGCCGAAACCTTACTTACTGTTCAACGGGCCGCAAGTATTGTGATCTGGACCTATGTGAAAAACACTGTCAAACACACATCACAATGTAGGTAATCTTTCTAAAAGATTCTAATATTACATAACTGGGAGGTGAAAGAGTAAGTGACAAAATAAGCAATCAAGAATTTACATTACAGTTGTTAGTCCAGAGATAGCTCAATTTTTACAATATTAGAATTTTAAATTACTTTACAAAACACACTTGGTAATATTTCGATACGTACAGAAGAGCACAGCCACGTATTCCGTGTCCTCGATGATTTTACCGAGGATCTTTTGATTTACTTCTTCTATTCGGTCAGGAAGGTCCATTGCTTCTAAACTCGTCAGGAAATCGAGAACGCTCTCTTCGTCCATAAGATCTCCTGTAATCAATGTAATATAACGTTGTTAATGACTAGTATGGCAACTTAGTATTTCTAATCCGAGCTCTTTTAAAAAAATACTGTATACTTTACTGATAAGCAGCTCGGATAAGGTGAACGAAGGTCAAAAGAAGGCTCACATCACAAATAAAAGAAATATATTATAATAACACTAATTGTTTCTGTTTTTCTAATCTGCTATTGTAATAATGTGACCCATTTTAATTAATAGACCATTTGCTAATCGTCTATTATGCTGCCTAGTAAGGCAGTTCGTAAAAGGCGAACGATTAGCTGTACGTGTCACTACTATCGTGACTAGTAGTTGGAGAGTTCCGTAACGTCTTGCCCGGGTATTTTGTTTTGACGCTATTGCGGCAGGAATAGGAAAGGCGGTGGTACCAGACCCGGGCGAGACAATGCTGAACTCTACCACCTAGTAGCCACGATGGTAGCATATCAAAATCTATAAAATTACCAACTTTCAAAACTCCCGGAAAACTTTCCAGGCAAAACTACCAAATGATCGAACTAGTAAAAGAATATTTATTACAATAATAGTTTGTAATGGCTAAAAAACTAATAACCTTGAACTATAACTTGAAGAAAAGTTTACAGTAATTTCCTGTGGCCTACTTATCAATGTCATCTCTTGGTAGAAACGAGCAGTTGAAATGAATTTACAAACTGAAGCAGCACTCCTTAAAATCCCATATATATTATAAAAGTGAAAGATTCTATGTTATCACGTGTTGTTGTTGTCACGCGTAAACGGCTGGACCGATTTAGATGAAATTTAGCACAGAGGTAGTTGATGACCTGGAATAAAACATAGGATAATTTTTAGTCCGAAAAATATATTGTTTCTGTGGGATTCACCAATAACTATTATAATAGTTGTATGATGCAGTATATTATCACAATACTTACTGCAGCGTGCAGCTCGCTGCATTATAAAAAGTTTTTGGTGAGTCCCGCCGAAACAACTAATTTTTCCAAAATAAAAAGTAACCTATGTGCTATTCCAAGTCACCATCTACTTGTGTGCCAATTTACATCCAAATCTGTTTCGTAGTTTTTTCGTGAAAGAGTAACAAACATACATCCAAACTTTCGCATTTATAATATTAGCAGGATATTGTTTCATAATATTCTCGTAATTCAAAGACTTTTTTTTTCGCAAAAAGCTTCAGACACGAGTTAATTAACACACCAGCACCATACTATTAAACGAGGACTAGGACTACTTAAAATATTTTCAGGAAAACTACCACTTTCCTTAACTCGGATATTTAACCTGTGACCTTAAAATATCAGCCGAACTGGCTAGACATTTATTTATTTTTATTTATTTATTTATTTAACATTAACAAAAATCCACAGCATAATTTTCAGAAAATACTTACAATACCATATACATTGAACATTAGCCAATTACGGATTTTCTCTTTGCTTTCTGATCATATTATGTAGTTAATTATCAAACAAATTAGTAATATTTCGATACGATACAAAGCCGGGAATTTAAAATAATTATACAATAACAAGAAAGAGGTAAAATAACAAAAGAAACAACTCCACCATCATAAAGACATTAGCTTAGGTATATATATGTGTATAAGTGTGATGGTTAATTATGTATGTGTGAATGGTTGTATGTGTGTCTGTGTATGTGTGTAAGTGTGAGCGCGTGTATTGGATGTAGGAAAGAGTGAGAGTTATGCTTATGAAACACCAGTTAAACGTAAATGGAAAAACATGTTAATATTGAGAGTAAGAGAAAGAATGTAGAAATAAAATACAAAACGCGTTATATACTCACAGTTAACAAAACAACACTCCCAAATAAGTTAAAAGAAACACTAATAATCTATACATATAATAAAACCGTAGGAAGTCAAAACTGTACATTGTAAATTTTTTTTTTTTTTTTTTTTTTTTTTTAAATTTACAATGTCTTTAGAATACTTGATGAATACTTTTAATTGAATTATGTATTTTTTTTTAAGTCTATCAAAACAAAAGATTATTCTTAATATTGTTCTTAAATATCTAAAGATGTTTTATAACCAGAATTTAATTTAGGTTTAATAATTATGAATAACTATATATCATAAGATGTCGTGGTCAACAGTATTAATTAGGCGTTTGAAAAATCAATTAAAACAAGAACCGAGACCATTTTATTTTCCATGCTCCGCCATCTGAAGTTTTCTTCAATAGCATTAAGTTGGTTCTCTTCTTACCTCCGTATTCTGTCACCTTCAATAGTGCGGTGGGGAAGGAATGACCAGGGCAGAAGCCAGATTGAAATGGACTAAGAACGTCATTGTCATAAATATAGGCTGAGACTTGTTTATAAGACTTTAGAAAGATAAGGTAAAATAGAAATAGGCCTGAAATGAGATGGTAAGGATGGATGGCTTATTTTAGGAAGAGAAATAATGAACTTATTAGCAACATCAACACAATTTCTGTTTCTACTCTGTTTTACCCCAGAAATGAGGTAAAAAATTTTATAAATTTGTGATTATTTTGGCCTATACCAAGAAAATAACACAGCTCCTCCATTGAGTTAAAAACATGTTGGCAGAACAACAACTCCTGTACATTAACATAACACATGGCTCAGTACTCGATACTCACCTCTTAAGGCGCCCCACTATTACTGTGCAAGAACAGTAGCGATAGCATCTCTGTTACCATTGTACATGTATTTGTGCTTTAAAATTGAAAATAAACCGTTTTGCACACTCTACTTTGCACAAGTGTCATTTGAGCCAGGTATCATGTTCACTTGCATGAGTTGTACAAAACAAACAGAAACATCAGCGCAGGCAGTTTAAACAAATAAATTTTCTTTAATAACCTATGTCCTTTTAATTATTTAAGTCTACAGATGTGTAACAAAATTTAAACATGTATATTATATTAAATATACATACATGTACATGTTTATATATGATATTAAAATACATCAACTAACCATCGCTCAACTCTTTAGTGAAATGTTACACACAATGACATTTTACTAAGAGACAGGTCATACGCCAACATTGCTGCGATATAAAGCAGTGCAAGTGTAAATGCTACTATCGCTTATCATATTATTATGATATGTGACATGCGAGACTAAATAAAAGTCAGGTATTTACTTTGCTATCATGTTGCCATTTTGGAACACGAACAACAAATCTATACTTTTTACATCATTGGTTACACACAATTTTCTTCTACATTTGTCTGAACGAAAGCGGTTGCTGCAGCAGAGTAGTTATTTATTTCAGTACATTTAATATGAATAATAGTGCTGTTTGGCATTATTATGTTCCCAAATGGCCTAGTTTGTGTCTATTTCAATATGTATGCTTGGTCCAACAATATATTTTTACCTACTTGTATACTTACCACCTGTGTCTTGAAATTTTAGAATTTTTATATAAATAATTAACAAAATCACATGTGACAATATGACATCAGACATACCACTTTTGACATTCTCTAATCCAGGTTTCATTTCTATTGACTCCTCGTTTTCATAACATAAATCATCGTATTCATAATCTTTATCCACTTCTTTGATTACATCAATTCCTAAAATATCTTCTGAAGTACATTGTAATAAATTACAATATGGATCTTGCTCAATTTTAATATCCGTGGACATTTTGCTACCTACTGAATATTGGAGGTTAGATTAAATTTGTATTTTAAGGTGGATAGATAATGACACGATACTTTATATAATTTGTATTTAGGCATTCAATACTAAAGAAGTAAATTACTATATCTCAAGTAAAGAGTATTTAAATTAAATAATTACTATAATGCGAGCCATTTACCAAGTGCCATGTAAAGATGGGCGATAGTCGATACGTATCGATATTATCGTGAATCGATACAACGCCATGCGATACTTCGATATTTTGTATCGGTACACTGCCTTACGATACAAACCGATACGTATCGTATTCCTTGTCGTACGTATCGTATTTTTGTCACTAACTACAACACAAAATTCAGGCTAGGTAGGTACTGATACTTAGAATGTTTAAACATATGTATTATCAAACTAAATATTTGTTTTAATTATATTGTATTACAGTTAAATGATACGAACATTGTAGCATGCTATTGTAAACAAACTTGTACTTATAAACACTTTCAGATAGTTGGTTCCCCCGTGTTGGTTCGGGCTACTTTAAAGAATAGACCAACTGCCGTTCTGCCAGGCATGTCGTAAAAGGGGACTTATTGGCTATGTGAGCCACTACCATCGTGGCTACTAGGTGGTAGAGTTGAGCATTGTCTCGTCCGGGTTTGGTACCACCACTTTACCTATTCCTGCCGCATAGCGTCAGTGCTTGTCACTGGTTTGGAGCTCGCCACAAGATAGCAACGCACAATTAAAACTTTGACTCTTTCCATCAGGAGATCCATCTGCTTGTTTGCTATCTTATGATATAATAAAATAAAAAAAAGCCGCGATCGTGTATACCCACAACGTCTCTCCAAATTAATATTTTGACGTAGTCTTACTGCTTTCGAATGGTTCTTTTAATTATGTTAATAATAAAACCCTGAATATAATACTTCAGATCTTTTTCCATCCAAATTCAAAAACACTTCTTTTATATTACGTGATAAAAATTAAAAAATTGAAAATATCGTATCGATACAAAACGTTACAATATATCGTCGTATCGATACATTGTGTTGCAATTCGTATCGGTACGGTGTATCGATACAGAAGGATATTTTGCCCATCTCTAGTGCCATGCTATGCAGATGCTTGCATCCCTAAGTAGTCTGTGCTATGCAGTGTTGCCAACAAGTCATGACAATACATTAATAATCTGTGGTCTTGACCGCTCACAGCTGTGCGTGGATGACAGATCATGAAATCACAGTCCACCTCAGAAAAAGGGAACATTATGGCGTCTTTGTCTAACGTACGCAATGAAAACAGGCAAGTTATATACGCAACAGTTCAGCTTTATTGCCAACATTCTTCGTGACGTCATGCATGTGCCCTGTCCGCCATATTTTGACGCTGTTTACTTGCGGTGAAAACTGTGAT
>DWBA01000243.1:0-14987 GCA_018236825.1 Apodemia zela | reverse complement strand
TAATAAACACCCAAACCCAGAAATACAAACATCTATGCTCATCACACAAATGTTTGTCCCTGCCGGGAATCAAACCCAGGCCCCGTTGATTCGTAGTTAGGTTCGCTAATTAACTACTCGACCGTATTTAAGACTGCTGCATCCACTCTGAGCCCGTGGCTGGCTACGCCCATGTCCTCTACAGTGACTGATGTCGACTAGACGCGGACGAAGTCGCGGGCAATCTAGTAGTAAATAAAACGCTTTTATGAAATTAGGTATTTACTTCAAAGACTTGCTTAAACCATTAAAACAAATTTCCAATGAATACAATGATTATAAATTATGTTAATAACGTTTAAAAAGGTAATGTTCAGAAGGCATCCCTTCTACACCTGAACTAAATAAACTCTGAAATTTACAACAATTGAAACATTACGATTGAGATATAAAAAACACTTCCTTTTTAAAACGAATTGGCACATAGAGGACTTTATACAATCTTGGATATGTATTCGATATTTACAATCAAGTTCTGGTCAATTTGTGAAAATCGGTCTCATGTCTGTACACTTTGATTTTAGTTATGGGCTATTTAAATACAAAAAACAGGAGATATTATAACTTTGGAATTATAACCTTGACCATGCACTCTAGGCAATGGACAGATACTAAAAAATTTAAGTATTTTCTTTAAAAAAAAGTATCTTCACGCCCGTATCCCCGAAGAGGTAGGCAGAGGTACAACCAGTGCACCCAAGATTAGCCGAAGATACTTGGTCCCACAATGTGATAGGTGGCTAGCCTATCGCCAACCGGGCACTTTTCCAACCCCGGGCAATATTCTTAAAAGCTTGAAACTAAATTCAATTTGCTACTGATACAAGAGTTCCGCAACGTCTCGCTCGAATTTGATACCACCGCCATTTGATGCCTTTTTCTGTCACAACAAAGTCAATGATTTTCACTGTTATGTTCCTGTTTTGAAGATGACGTAGCCGGTCCACAGCACAATGATGTAAGGTAATAGTTACAAGATCTAAAAAATCTAAGACGAAACCTAATTATGCCAACATAATAATAACACATATAGTTTTAGTCAATTCATTTTCGGCAAATACAATTAGCAATAGTTTTAGACAAACAGCAGGCATCCAACTACCTTCCTCATCTAATACATTAAAAATATTTGAAATATATGCAGGTTTTTTTGTTTTCTAGCCATACGCAGCTAAAATAAATATAATGATGCAACGGTGTCAGTTTTCATGTTGTGCGATACTGAAATGAGTATAAAACAGGTTGGATAACACAGTAGGCCCAAAAGGCAAATAAATTTACACAAATCAGTACTTCGTGTTGAGTGTGATTGCGTTTTATTACATTACTCATTTTACTTCAAATAGTTGCTCGTCGTTAAAGTATTTCCTTAATTAAAACACAAAATGTTACAATTTTTTAAATATAATTAAGTAATATTTTCAACATACCCATTGAGGCATTTCGTGAATATCTGCTGTTCTGTGATGATAATTTAGTACAACTACAGTCAAAACCACAGATGAAGCCACCATAAACATAATGCAGTTGAAGTATGTTCCTGTCAAAATAAAAATATGAAAAACCGTAAAGTGTTTTTTCAAATACTACAAAAATAATTTATGGCAGTTATTAGTTGACAAATCCGTTATCATATTATTGCGTCACAATAACAGTGTTAGGCAACAAATTAAATTATACATCTTTTAGCTTAAATTATAAATCTTTTAACTTTCAACATTCTAAGAGAGTTTTAACTTATTTCTGATTTGTCATCTAATAGTCGTCAAATGAATATTAATTCAAATTAAAAAAATATAATCACAATATAAAAAAAACAAATGGATAAAAATATAATATTTGGGGAATTCGGATAAAATATTGAGGAGCGTCATTTTATTCTGAAAGTACATTTGAATTCAATAAGTCTTAGACAACAACAACAAAGATGGTTTTGAAGCTATTCAGATATGTCATGCAGATCGTGCAAATACAAGTGAATCGAAAGAAGTTACTAAATTCATCAATAAATCAAATTACAATATTTCCAACTTTTTTATGAAAAATAATTATACACATTATTAAAAAAGTGATGATGAATACTTACGTAATCGTGCTCATGCTATGCTGATATAATCACTAATGAAACAAATCTATTACAATAATATATTCAAAATAATTTTGCAGTCAAACTCAGAGCTGGTATCAAAAACTTTTGAACGGTAAATAATACATTTGGATCGTTTGCTATGCTAACAAATATTTTAATACTCGATTTTTATTAAGTTAACGTGATTAAAATAATATATTATTTTCAAGGGACATTGAAACCAATATATTCAGTTTTCATGATATAAAAACTAGTTTAATCTTGAACAAGATACTTGGAGGATGCACCCATAAATTACTGTTGAAATATTAAGCATAATTTTAGAATAAATTTATTTGTATCCTATAGAATTATTTTTAACTAACAGTGAAATATATAGTAAGGCTCTACAAAATTTATATATTTGCAATGGATCATGCTAGCTTTACTAAAATTATCAGGGTTAGAAACATCTACGGTAAAGAAAAAAATATATAGTGAAAATGACTAAAGTTAATGATATAAAAGAAGAACTATTTTGTAGACAGTTTAATAGTACCTTAAGTGTCGTCTAGCGGAAGATTATAGCTGAATAGGGCATAGCGCTGTGATATTATTAGGGGCATTGTTCTCTCTTAAAGCAATATTATATATTAAAACTTTGAAATTTTAAAATGCAAGATAAAGAGCAGAATATTTAGGCTGTAGGCTTTTGATATAGATAGATGTTATTCAAGCATTCTATTTAAATTATTATTAAATTACCAATTAGAAATAGGGTAAAGGAACATTCAATAAGTTCTCAACTGTTAAAACTTTATAGCAAAATTATTCCTTTAAACCCATTTCACGATAAATTTAGAGCAACAATCTACTTGTTTTATTTTAAGTATTATCTTTTGTCAATTTAGATTTCATGTGCAGTAAAAACTCAATTCTCACCTATTAGGGGGATCGCCTCAGAGGTTTTAGTGATAACGTGCCCCACCAATAGAGAGAATACAGTTTGCGATAGGAGAATTGTTACACCTGTAAAGATTAATAATATGTCATACTACAAAGAGCAAGCTATTTACAATTAAATCTGTAAAACCATGTCTGGTTCCATTCTGCTAAATACAACCTACATCATGGACATTTCTAAGGATTTCTGCCTGTGTACTGTGTTCGTAAGGACTCGAGTAAAAAGTATAACAAAGAAATAAAAATAGTTAACGTGCAGACAGTAATTTAAAAAGTGTTTAAGTATTTATTTTAATTATTTATTATTTAATTGAAGAAATAAATTATATCGATATACTGCAGATCTACTAGAATAAACCACCCTCCAAATATCAAGAGCAAAACAGCCATTATATTTATTTTATTGAAGAAGATTGAACGTTTTATGATATTCAGGATGCAACACAAAATTTTGTTCAATGGAATCGATTACGTGTTTATGTTGCACGATGAAAGTGGCAGAAATATAAACAAGAAACTTACCTGAAATATCCAAAATTAACCAAATATTTACATATTTTCAATCCATGCTTTTTAAAGAAATAATTTTAATACTAGTCTTTATGTAGAATATTATTTCGACAATTGAAAATCACAAGTACCTAATCATGCATTTTTTTCAGCTACTTAAAAATTAAGATTAATGTAATATAGACCTTACTTTTATTATTATAATAATAAGTGCTACGAAATCGATTCCAAAATAATATGAGCACGACAAAAACAGAAAATAATGGCGTTATATTATGCAACAGTTATGAGTGGTTCACATAAGATATATAATTATTAAAGTTACAAGAAAAAACAAAAAGCATAAATATATCATTTTGCTAAGAAAATATATATCTTTGTTGTTATTGACATTTACATAAATAAGAACAAAATTATAAATCTGCCGATATTATTATGGATTTACTCCTTGACGTTTAAATTAAAACATTAACACACGGTTTACAATAGGACAGAAAGTTAAACAAAGAAAAGCGAAGAAGAAAATAAAGTTGTTGAAATTTTGAAAGCAGAAATAAAATAAAATGGGATTTATCGGATGGGATTTGAGAGGATTTGGTATGGATTGTGTACCTAACAAGGGGATTGCATCGGAGACCTGCGGCAGGGTCTCGGCAACCAAGTTGAGGAACACCGTCAGCGAGAGTAGTATAGTGACTCCTGAAATCAAACACATTATCAACTCCATAGCATTTCAAATTGTTCTTGGGTATGAAAATCCATGATAATGCATTTAGACAGAATTACATCATCTCAAAAACAATTCTTTTTCGGTTGAGTATTTTATTTATATGTAGAAGTACTATATGTTTGTAGTTGCAATTTTAGCCCAATAACTAGTGTGTCCTCTTTTTGATAATGGTATTCTTAGAATATTTACTCATCGATATCCAAAATATAACTTTTTCACGTAATAAGTATTTTATTTATTGAAAAACAAAATGTTTTTATAAGCACCAATAAATAATTTAATTTAATATCCAATTGTAAAGTAAATCTATAAAAATACAAAATATCAAGATTATTTAAACACGTATCGAAAAAAAAATTACTATCGTGATATGAATTCTTACCTATCCTAAATAACATATATTAAAAAGAAAATATATAAGATAAAGAACCAAAGGAAATTAAGGAAGGGGACGAGATTACGCTTACGACGCAGTACGGAAATCTGATTTTAAGATATTGATCGTAATTCGCTTAAAATAATTCACTGCCAACTGTTGCCATAAAGGTAAGTCATTCGGACTACTTACATTTTTCGGGCTCAAAAACAAAATATTGGCAATATGTACAATAGTAAAAGGAGTAGTAGAAACTTTTTTCGGATTTATTTTTTAGTCTTGGATAGATCTTCACCCGTAGGCAGACAAGACTTGTGAAAGTGATATTTAAAATCCAATTTTACAAAAATAATGAAATTACTTCACTTAATACGTTTTTAATTAATTATATGCAGTATAATTTACATATTGATCACAAATAGTACAAATTTTATGCACTATATATCGTTATATTAATTATTAAGCTTTGCGTAAGCCCAAAAATTCAATATTTTGTATTTGTGTAATAGACAATCATTTTGCCCCTGTTCTCTATTGCACTTTTATTTTTTTATTATTTGATACAAAAAATAAAAAAATTTAAGCATAAGAATAGCCGCGTCATTAAGACAAAAGAGTAAAAACTTTAACAGATGAAATAATCATTATCTATATTTTTATAGACCCGAAATTGTAGACTTAGGAAAGGCCCACGGAATCTCATTTATCCAACCTTTTTCTACATGATGTAATTTCTTATTTATAGAGGCTCATGTGAATTTCCGAGCTTTCACAGAAACAATAACGTATATCCAATACATAGAATAATATAAAAATAATAACTAAAGCTATTTTAGTATACTAGCTAATTGCAGAGGCTTTGCCTGCATGCGAAGTTTAAATTTTCTGAGGCCTATGTAATATAGGCGCTATAAGTAAATTTACCCACAGAATATCATCAGCGAAAACTTATCGTGTAGCTAAAATATCTATAAAAATTGGAAAACATTTACGTTACATTTTTTTGTGCATTTTTTTCAACCGAATAGAGGCAAAACATGAGAAAATGCAATGCAGCAACACAAGTTTGTTGATTTTTTCTAAATCAGTTATGCGTCTCTAGTACAATTAAAAGGGTTATACTTACTCATGAATTTGATTATTATTTAGATGTCGAATATAGACATAATAGTAAGTTTTACGTATCTGTGTTTGTTTTGCCATGATAAATAATTTATTAGGATACCGTCTGCTCACAGTTAACGCATATGCCATATAAATTACAATAATTTTGCTACTTTTTTCTTATAAGTTACTTTTTTCTTATAGTTATGAACGTAAATTTTAAATAAATTCGTTTGTATCCTGTCAAAATTAAATAAAATTAAAAAGTGTTTAATTTAACAATTTTTTCTTAAAAATTTTTGGAAATGTAAATTCATCATAATTAAATAAATTTATCAGATTGTTATTTTTGCCGCAGCGTGTTTCATTAAGCCCGATTTATTTGTAAGTTTGACGGGAAACTTATCCGTCGCATATATATTAGGTTGAACCAGAAAAACGTCGATATCGGTCTCAAAATTTCATGTTTTGAAGGTTGAAAAACAAAACTGTCATTTGTTTGATTTGAGTGCTTATAAACAACTACTGAATAAAAATTTCAAAGTTCATCTTCAACCGTTTGCTTGATATTATTAAGTAAAAGAATCCTGTCGTACACATTTCTCAGTAATAAAAGAAAAAAATATTTCCTACGTTAGCTCGGTAATTTATTGTTAAACATTATTGGCTTAAAAATATATTACGTAATTACGTTTTTAAAATTCATCATAAATTAAAAAATAGACCCCTTATATTAAAATTTTGTTACCAAATTGCTGTTATTCTTAGAAGCTAAGTGTAACGAGTAAAAGAAAAATCATATGTTTTCTGAAGCAGTTGACGCATAAATCAAATTAAATGGAATTTGACATTTTATTCCAGTTCATTAGTGCAATTACCCATTACAATTTATATATAAAATATATGAATTGTAATGGGTAATTAGAATTTATATTTAAAATAATAATATATGTAACATCATATATTATTATTTTATATATTATAAATTCTAATCTATAAAATTACTTCATAATATTTTTAACTACAATACATTTTATTTGTAATGAAAAAAACTAAACATAACGACTCCATCGTTTTTTTTTTTTAAATTTATTAACATTCTCTGCATATTTAATTTGAAAACTTAGGATCACCTACGCGAATATTCACGCAGATAAGGCCGCGAGCATCCGCTTATTTATTATAAAGTAACATAATTGTTTCAACAGGATTCAACCCAATATAATAAACTTTAACACCTTAAACGTAAACCCTTAAATACCTTAAAATATTGTGGGATCGGATACAAAACGAGACTTTATTACATTAAATCGAAGCCGCTAATTAATATTGACTTAAACCTGACGAAATTAAAAGCAATTTTATATTTTAGCTATTACAAATAAAAAAGTAAAAGTTTTTGAATATATAGCTATCAAAATTTTTCAATCAAATCAATCAACTCAAGATTTTGATCTTAAATTTATGTATTGTGTATTTTGAAAAGGTCTATGTTAATTATAATTAGATTCGAAATAACAACCTATCAACATACGCCTTTTTATGATGATATATGTAATACCTACATGTAAGGAATTTCTACACAGAGGTACATGAGAAATTTAACTTTTATTTTTTAATTTATTTTGTAAAAGCTTGTTTTATTAATACTTATTTTAAATTTTATTAATTTTTAGTCTTTCTATAAAACTTATTTCTTTGTTTCAATTCACTGGCATTATTTATAATTATGTAATCATTCACCGAAAATCCACATTAGTTTTAACATTAACATTATTAAAATTATTCAATGATATATATAATTGACATTAGCATAATCATTTACAATATTTGTATAATTGTGATTATCAAAATTATATACAAACAAGGCTTTGGAGAAATTAATATCATTTTACCAGAGCCTTATTAGTTAACTGGCAGTATACATCAAAAGCATGTTAGGTTGGTTTGGTTTCTAAAAGAGCTAAAACCTGTACGTTGCTGGAATGAAATACATACTAGACCTGTAAAAAGCCATGAGCAACATTAATTGCTCATGTAAACAAAACAAACAAGCTAAAACACAACTATCTTAGCATTCAGCATCTGTGAGTTCCAAGTGCATCCTTTTCACTCCATCTTCAGATACTCGTCAAAATGAGTATTAGAAATTACTCAAACCAAGAAAATTAAACTATCCTAGCATATTCTACCTGTGACATTCAATAGCACTCTTCTGGTTCTATAATCAGATCTTGAAAAATCAAAAATCAGAAGTAATTTATTTAATTAAACGTTTTACACATTATTTTGAGGCGATTGTGTTCGCCTCGTCACCGTCAGTAATAAAATATACCCATAACAACAAAACCAACAAGCCCAAACTCGACTGTCTTAGCATTTTCTATCTATGGGTTCCATTGGCTCTCTTTTGGCTCCATATACAGACTCTCGTCATCAAGAGTAGTTAAAAGTACTCATCTCAACAAAATTAACGTGCACAGACTCAACTTTCTTAGCACTTTCTATCTTGAGTTCTATTGGCACTCTTTCTTCTTCATCTTTAGACCCACACCATCATGAGTAATGGAAGGTTTTCATCACAATACAACCAACGAGTCCAAACTCGACTATCTCACCACTTTCTATCTATGATTTCAAATGGCCCTTTTTTGGCTCCATCTTCATACTGTCATTATCGTGAGAAATAAAAAGTGCTCAAAATCACAAAACCAATGAGCCCATGCTCGGCCATTGAAACTCACAGACAGAAAGTCTTAGGACTTTCTGTTTCCTCTTTCGGCTTCATCTCGTCATCATGAATAGTTGAAAGTACTCGTCACAACAAAACCAACGACCCTAATCTTGATTATCTGGCTCAAACTTCAGATCTTTGTCATCGAGTAATGAAAATTACTCAAAAGACCAAAACCAACGAGTCCAAACTCAACTGTCTCAATCATCTGTATCTGAAGGTTCCGATCGCTACATCGGGGCTCCATCATGAGATGTGGTCGATGATACCATAAACTTGTATTATCATCGAACTTACATAAATATACCAAATTTCAGCTAAGTTGGATATCAGGAAGTAATTGTAAAATGGTTTGCAATATTTGAAAAATCTGTCAAGTTAAACAAAAGCTTGTAATTAAAAAGAAATGATTTTAATTACAATTTTCTGATAAAAAATAACCTACTACCATGATTCCACTCACACTGGTACAGTAACATCTAAATAAATTAAGAATTAGGAATAAAGTTATTTTACATTCTAAGGAAACCATTACATTTGTTTCCCACATTACGGCAGCGCACAAAAATAACTAATCCACCATCTTGAGCTGTCCGCCATATTGGATTAAGAATAATATCTTTTACATAACCTTTCATTGTCATCTAAACATCTTAATCGGTTGAGTATGACTGATTTAAAATTCAGTTCCAAGATTGGACCGTTCGGGTTCGACACATACATAAATTGCACGTTAAATAAAAGCTTGTGAAAAAAATCCCACTGGCGCAATATCCATGCTCCAACATTCACCACATTGCTTTCTTGTCACAGAGCTTAGACAGAAGAAGATTGACACTGCCTCTTGCCTCTCTAAATGTCACTGTGTGTCAACTAGCAGTCAGATTTTAATTTAATGTGTGTATGAGTGCACCGTTTTCTAGTACTTTTTTGATGGATTACATCTTTCCTCTCGTTTTTAGCAATCTGTGGGAGTGATTTCTGCAATCTGTGGAAGTATGTAGCAGGACGCCATTTGAATTGCCCAATGAGAGCGCGCTGTTTAAATTTACCAATGAGCGCGCGTTTTGGTTGAGTTGGCCTTCAAATGTCAGATGTTACACATCATAAGCGACTAATGTAAGACTTATTCTTTTAAATTACGCTATTGCTATATACCAATATCTACTTATTCTGTCAAAACAATTGGCAACAGAAATATTATTTTCAGAAAACCATACAGCTTATCACTATCGCACACAAGAACAATAAAAACCTACAAATTGGCAGTAAAAGTGATATCACTAACCAAGCGTAAGCTTTTCTCCGGAGTCAGGCGGCAGTGTAAATCCCAAAAGGGCCATAGACGATATTAAAACACACGGCACTATGAGGTTGTAGAAATAATACAGGGTTCGTCTTCTGATCATTATTGTGAACGTTACGTCGACGTACGGCTCTGGACAACACGCGTACGTTATTGTATTTTTCTTTCCAGGCATTCCTGTAAATAATTACCTTAGATCATTGAAGATAATATTATATATCGACTAACAGTACTATTAGTAGAAGATTCGAACCTAGCTCGACCTTCACCGGGCTAATAATAGAATGCAGGTATATGAAAATAAATTTAGTAGAAAATACATTCCCGTATCAAAAATGGTTTTTCTAAAATAATCCTGGACAGGCTCTATTTATTTAATAATTAAGTATCTTCACGCTCGTATCCCCGAAGAGCTAGGCAGAGATACAACCAGTACACACACTTAGCCTAAGATATTTATTCCCACCGTCAACCGGGCACTTTTCCAATCCCGAGCAACGTTGATTTTACAAGAAAACTGAAAAACACATTTTTTTAATTGCTCGACCCGGGAATCGAACCCAGGATCTTATGAGGTCAACTCTGACACCGGACCACTCAACCATGGAGGCGATTATAAGTAAACAATGTTTTTTAATTAAATGTTGCGACGTTGAGATAATAAGAAAATTTAATACTATCTTCAATCGTATGAATTTCGTATGAAACCTGTAGATTGAGCAAATTTTCTATTATCAAATCAAGTGAAAGTAACTGGTATCGATATGCCTGTTTATACCTGCCAACCCAATCAGGTAATAGCATTAATTCTATAGGTTTCATTGTTAAGTTGGTATAAAATCTTCTTATTATTTCGATTTGCAACATTTAATTAAGAATCATGAAAAATTGGTAAGAATATTTTCAATTTATTATAAAAAAACATAACTTGAATACAGCCCGGCCCATATATTTTTATAATTATTATTCTTGTAGATAACAACCCCCTCTATCACTAATATTCCGTTTGTCCGCTATTTACGGGACAGCCTGTATATAGGGTGCACAATAATTTAAACGTCGTTAAACTATAACAGCCGACTTCCAACCTCCTATATCTCTGGAACCCTGAATCAAATCGTCACCAAATTTACATGGGAAAAAAAGACCAAAATATACTCTCTTAAACAAAAAATAATTTTGCAAATCCGTCTATATACAACGGAGTTATAACATACATAAAAAATACAAACATCCGAATTGAGAACCTTTTCCTTTTCGGAAAGTCGGATGAAAACAAATTGATAAAAATGTGTTAACTCACCTATTAAATGCCACTCGCCATTTGTAATAAAATCTGATAAATCACCTCCCTGTTCATCCTTAAGTACTAGATCCAACTGCCAAAATAAATCTGATTAGTTTCGTAGAACAAATTTCACAAGACATTTGTATAGTAAAATTGCGATCTATTAATTGCGATTTTCAAACTACTCACTCAAAAGAAGCTGATAAATTTATTTAACAACTTCTCTGCTTGCTCTAACCGGATGTATTAATAATAAACTGTATTAAAATGTATTCAATGATTTTTCAAACACTTTTACTTTATTTAAGGGTGCCTTATTCCTAACACTGAATTATAAATATATACTAAAAATAAGGGACATTCTACCAACATCGAAACCAACTGATTCTGATTCTGAACCTTGATTCTGAGATAATAGCCGTATCGGAATTATTTGATTTATTGGCGTTACCTTGAACTTAGCTTTGTGTGATTTGCCTTATTCTTCTACTCCTAAATGCTAATTCAAAAAATAATAAAGCTTAAAGAAATAGTTAAAACAAGTAATAACAAGTAAGAAAAATAAACGGCTCGTTTGCGAGATTTCCGCGGACGCGAAGAATCTGAGCAATGCACGCTATACATTGCATAGCATAAAAATAAAAAAAAAATGTTAAATATTTTTTTATATATTCCCAAAAAAATAGCCATCATCATTACAAAAAAATTAAAAACGGAATGTTTAATTTTTTGGCACACTGTTCCTTACACGCTTATTTGTCTTTGAGCTGAACAACTAGCGGTCTTCGTTACATTGCTTGTGTTTTAAACATTTTTTATGAGAATAATATCTCAATTAATGGCATTTTCACATTATTTATCATAATTTATTTTTATCAATATTTTCCACCTAGTGATAAGTCGTGTTTATAGGTTATTTAGCTAACTTGGCTAACTAGTATTCATATTATTCACATTAAGTCAATGCTAATTACTTCTATTTATTTCTTTTATTGGATGGATGTGTTTTTTCAACTTGTTTACATAATATTTACGCTCTTTTTAATCTGTAACAATTTGTATGTATTTTATTTATTAAATATATCTTTTATAAATTCATATAATACAACGAAAACAATTTTTCAGAAATAAACAGCAAACTGTCTAGTGGCACCTAACTAGACGAAGTTTGCTCAATATTACTTCGGCAAACAAACAACAATCTAAACGAATGTTCCTTCATAACATTCTCTGTATTAACCCAGAGGGAAAAACTAAACTTGAGAACCCGCAAGCCACGACCCGAATCCCTATAAGCCAGAATCCCAGAGGCAAAGTATTTCTCTAACTCTCGTTCTTTACTACGAAGTGCGACCCGATGTATTCATATGAACGTAACTAAAATGATAACAGTTGCTTAAGACTAAGTCATTTTGAAGATACAAGTGGTTTAAATATGTGCATAAGAAGTTGTTAAATAAATTTGTACAGAATTATCAAACAAATAAGCGTAAAAATATTACTAACAACTGATTTATGGTACTTACATGCGACATGCAAAATAGCTATAGATTAATAAAATTACACAAAAAAAATTATACGCAATTCTGCTAATCTACGATAACAAAATGCTTAATAAGTTTTAAGATCATAAAGTCAAGAAATCATATGATTAATATTGTTTCGATATTATACAATTCATTACACATCACACCAATATACGTACTTAATACAAAAGCGTAGATATTAAGATGCATAATCAAAACAAAATAATTATAACCATTACGCTTAACAATTTTCTTTGATAAAGCTAAAAACCTCGACTGGAACCAACTTTAATAATAATAGTTTAAAAAAAAAACAAAAAAAAACACGCTAATGGGTAACTGATATCAGATTATTGCATTGTCATCGGCTCTTGATACGTGTGCAAAGTTTCAAATTTATCAGGTTTCTAGAAACTGGTGAAAATTGAGCTCAAAGATTCCGTTACATACAAACATACATGCATAAAACCCAAGCTAATAAAAGCGTGTTAAAAAGAATCTTAGTTCATAGCCTCAAGTATCACATTTTAATATGTAAATCATTTAATTAATTACTTCATTATGGTTCCACTTTACTATTTACATAAATACATCGGTAGACGTTTGCTGTTTACTGACGATAATTATTTCCTATAAAAGTTAATTGTTCTTTGCATAGATTATTATCAATTACATCTTTATAGCACTTCACTTCTAACGAACCTTTTTCACTGGGAAGTTTACGATGGGCGATGGTAGACTCTTTCCATCAGGAGACCCATCTGCTTGTTTGCTATCTTATGATATAAAAAAATAATAATACATGTAACTTTATAATTAATAATAAACAATATACACAAATAAGATGAATTGTTCTAAACACGAAGTAAGCAAAATAAGTCAAAGATACGAATACATAGGAATACATATATTATACTAACTATAGGTCCCAATAAATACCCAAATCCAGAAACACATTCATATACGCTCATCACACGAATGCCTCTCCTTATCGGGATCTAAACCGAAGCTCGTCTAGATTAGTGTCATTACTCAAACGAGTACACAGCAACCACTCGATCAACAAGGCGGTTAAATTACACTTGAAAAATTTAAAATTGCATTGCATCAAATTATTGCATTTTATGAAAAAACTAGCTGACCCGCCTGACGTTGTCTTGTCTTAATTATGAATATTGATATAACGGCATAGAAATATATGTGGTGGTTCTCAAATTTTCTAATTTTTCGCGCAATTTTCTTAATATTTTCTTTTATAAGAACCTTCTCCTGACAATTACAAACACAACAAAAAAATAATTTATTTATTTATTTATTCAACAAAATTAGCGAAATCGGTCCAGCCATTCACGCGCGATGTCGTGACTCGTGACCAAGGAAAATAGGATTCATTTTTATAAAATTATATAGATTAAATTGCAGGAATTTAGTCATTATATTGAAAATATTCAACGGTAACTTTTCTTGCCATTTTGCCTTGCCATGGTTTTCTGCAGCCGTACTCAAGTGAAATTCATTACATTTACTGAGATCGTACTCAGATAAGGAAAATTAGAAAATTTTATTCAAATTCCTTCCTTGCAGTCTCTTGCAGGTTCTTTCGGCGAGGTCGCGTTTCCGATCCGGGAGTAGCCATACAATTGTTAACACACAATAGATCCGGTAGAATAACCTCAAAACCATAGTCTTTTTTGTCATATTTACTTGTTTTAACGAAATATTACGATGTGTACAATAATTGATTACAATACATAACATATAAAATCACACTACATAACATAAGAGTTCGATTTAAGGAGTATTTAATTCCAGACTTGACTTAACTTAACTTTCCGTTGAGATGGTTAAGATGATTGAAAATTTACATATGTTGTTGGCTTGATCGCAATTTTCGATAATTGAGTTTACATTAGATTTTCTGGTCGTAGGAAGCGTTTCTGGGTATTTTTATTTATTTAATAATTTATTGAACACAACATAATAGATTTTACAGCGAAAAAATAACTACAATTAAAATGCTATTTAAGAGATTTTTATTCTTAAGAGAATGAAAGATAGTGATTTCTTAAGTGTTTTTTTAAAAACTAGCAGTGGTGGACTGTTCCGAACGTCAAACGGGAGTACATTGCACAACTTAACGCCCTGAACACTAAAAGGGCCCAAATAAGCTTGAGAATGACACTTGGGAAACCCCAATAAAGAACGCTCAGCATTGCGACACGGAGAATCAAGGGAATGTAAAAAGTTGAAACGCTAACTAACTGCATTGAATTTTTTTTTTTATATCATAAGATAGCAAACAGGCAGATGGGTCTCCTGATGGAAAGAGTCAACCATCGCCTA
>DWBA01000242.1:0-15001 GCA_018236825.1 Apodemia zela | reverse complement strand
ACACCCTGGCTATTTTTTTTGTAAATATCTTCAATGTACAGAAACGACTTCTCTACAGATTTATTATATGTATTGATTGTATTTCGACTATGTATTTCGATTATAATATCCATTTAATTCTAAATTTTGAATAATTTAATTTTATAATTAAAATATTATTAAGAGAATTATATAATTAGAGATACGTAGATATTCTCTATAGATAGAGATAATAGATAGAGAATTAGATAACATTTGAAACACACAATTTTTTGAAATTCCAGAGTGTCATTATTGCCATTCGATTAAAGGCAATAACGCCGTTCTGCAGGTAGCATTTAACTTGCAATATTGTACCAGACATAATAAATATTATGTTAATGTTTATAATGCATGCTTTATTAGCAATACTTTAAATAAATAAAGTAAATCTTTTAAAATTGAGATCAAATTACAACAAAAAGTATTATAGGTATCAGAAAAACGCATTTGGATACTAAAATATCAGCTTACATTATCTAATAGTTTAATAAATTCCAAAAAGTGTATAATAAAACAGTGAAATTATTAAAGGAAATATGTAACGAAATTTTAGTCGCATTTTAAGAGTATGAAGAGTGGCTGTTATTTACATATATATGATATATTAATTCTCTATCTCATAATGGTCACAAAAAAATGATACTAGAAATAATTTATGAAGACAATTATAAAGCAGAAGCAAAGTGCAAAATGTACATTTGCATTTATTTTAACATAAATAACAAAAATAGCAATATCAATAATAAAAATATAAGTTTTGTTTCACACTATAGGAATATGAAAGCTTGTGTGAGTGATGCGTGTATTTGTGTAAATCATTTATACTGAAACAATGGATTGGATGAAATTTGACTGAAAATATACTTTTTATCATTTAAAAAGCGCTCCTGTGGGTTATGTAACCCTATGTTATGGGTATCACAACAAGAGTAATCAATTTTCCTATAACAGGTGATGGCCAAGGGGTTAGCCTATTTGTCTCAGACCATGAAGCTGCGGGTTTGATCCTCGGGCCAGGCAAGTGTTATTGAGGCTTTTTCAAGGATTTTTCCGAAAATCCAAATCCTAGTAGCAGCTCGGAATCTTTTGGTAGTATTTCAACACCCCTGTGCTTAGCAGTAAGGAAATCGGCCCCGGTTAAAGCTATAAAAATGGTAATCATTATCAGGTCGATAAAAGGCAGGTGTTCTTCAATTAGGGCCCGGATCAACACCGGGGATAGAACCTGTTGCTCATAATTTGTTTTACTGTCAAAAGCGGTTTCAGACAGTTCTGTTTTATTTTAACATTGAGTTATCAGACTAGAAACCTAATAACAGATCAATTTTTCTGTCAATACATCAAAAATACCGATTTTGAATAAGCCAATTTTTCCCCCTGTGCAAGAAATCAAACATTATAAGTCTTGTGTAGGTTGTCAATGATTTTTAATAACATCATTCCTTCATTACTCAAGAAAATGAGATTAGGATACTGTTTAAAATGGTTGGTAGCCTGTTAATCGCAGATTATGAATTCCTGGGTTCTATATAAAAATCTGAGTAGCAGACCAGGAAAAACCAGTAAATCTGTACACTGTGCACTGTGTATTCTACATTTCTTTCACGCATTCTCACTCTTTTGGGTTTGCTGGAAGAAATCTCTTATAGAGATAAGCTCGCCTTTTGTAAAAATTTCACAAATCAAAATGTAATATGAATTTATGTGTACAATCAAGTATAAATTAAAAATATACGCTATAATCTCTAAGGCCAAGATTTCGCAAAAAAAACTTAGCTTTAGAGGTCAGTCACACAGCCTTTCGACATCAATGATTTTTGTAGACAAAAAGTAGGCAAAACAATCAAGGCTAAGATCGTCACTGGTTAATTCTTTAAATCACATAGTTAATTCTTTACCCCGTGTTGGTTCAGGTTCATTTGAAGAATAGACCAACTGCTGTTCTGCCAGACACATCGTAAGAGGCGAATGATTTGCTTTAAGTGTCACTACTAGGTGGTAGAGTTCTGTTTCGTCTCGCCTGGGTAATTGGTACCACCGCCTTATCTATTTTTACCGCTATAGCGTCAATGCTTGTCATTGTCGTGTTTCGGTTTGGAGGGGTCTACCGGCTGACTTATGCATTAAGCATTGCCATCCCGCCACATAGATAGCAACGTACCATTAACATCTTTGATGTCTATAGGCGATGGTTTCTCTTTCCATTAGGTCGAAAACCATCTGCTTGTTTGCTGTCTAATGATATAAAAAAAACCCATGATAACTTAGTAGGACTATGGATCGCGGTTATCCTTTTTAGCTTATTCCGGGGATGCAACGTTTTTTATTGGGATTTCCCCGTGTTTATTCGGGCCTCTTTCTAAAGAGTAGATCAACTGTCTTACTACTAGGAATCCCGTAAAAGGCGAGAGAAAGCAGAGGCGTGTTACTGATATCGTGACTAGTAATAAGGTGGTAGAGTTCTGCAGAGTCTCGACCGGGTTTGGTATAATCGTCTTGCCGTAATAGCATCAGTGCTTGTTGCTGTCGTGTTCCAGTTTGAAGGGTAAGGTAGTCGGTAAACTTGTGCATGTGGCATTCTAACTCCGCCATACGACAGCAAACAACATAACAGCTTTAGTGTTTATAGGTTATGATTATCTCTTTCCATCAGCACAACCATCTGCTTGTTTCTACCCTAGCAAAAAAAATTTGGGAAATCATTGAGTCAAGCCTGCTAGCGGTATCTGAGCCCCCTCGTGCTTAAAACAAGATCTATTACAATATGCCTTCCCATGTAATAATTACTGCTTCATATATCGGGTCAGCTGGAAGTGATAAACTCTTATTTTGTGCAAATTTTCAACCGACTTCCCAAAAGAAGGAGGTTATTAATTCGGCCGTATGTTTTTTTATTTTTTTTGTGTTACGCTAGTACTCCGGCGTTTAAGGACGGATTTACAAAATTATTTTTATTTGAAAGCCTATACTTCCGAGGCGGTCCGATTATAATTTGGTGAAGATTTGTACCAGGGTTCCGGAGATACAGGAAATAAGAAGTCGGTTGATGCAGTTTCACTGCGATTAAATTATTGTTATCCTTTTTTTTATTTATGTGTCTAATAAAGTATTAAATAAATAAATGTATTTATGTATGCATGTAAAGTAACAAACATTAAAAGCAGCCGAATTGAGAATCTTCTCGTTTTTGGGAAGACGTTGAAAAATAGAAAAGTGACGATAAAGGAATGGTAAGTAAAGTATCTTCACGCTCATATCCCTGAAGACGTAGGCAGAGGTAGAGTAGGAATAGGTGGCAAGCTTACCGAAGCCTACGGATTCGTTTCGTTGTTTTTATCAGAAAACTGAAAAAACACATTTGAATTGCCTGACCCGGGACCTCGTATGGTCAACTCCGACACCACACCACAAGACCACAGAGGCGATAATATGATTTTTGTTCTTTTAACTAGGTATATTAAGGTAATACAAAATTCTACGCGGACGAAGTCACGGGAAATAGTAAGCAAGTAATAATTTAGCTTTAGGAAGTAATGAGTCATATTACCGTTGTTCAGGATTGACCTATAGATGACAATGAGTACGCGCTAATAAGAAACAGCTGCATGACCCGTTACGATTCTGAAAACACATTCTTATTGTAAACACAAGCATTTGATGTGTGTCACCTTACCAGCATTATCCTATAAAACCGAAGGTTATCGTCACTTGAATTTATAATTAGCCAACGCTGGTTCAGGAATACCTACTCATTGACTACTTATTAACATTTGAATTGACTAACCAAAAATGGCGAGTCTTAAGTTTCTCTGCGTGTGTATAATATTTTTAATTGTTTTCATTAACATCCAAGCTATACCAGTGGAAAACGAACGTTCGGTGTCAACAGCCGAAAATGAAGAGATGATGGATACAGCAGAATCTCAGAACCCTTTCTTACCACGATTTGCTATGAAGAAGCTAAAAGAAAGGAGAGAACAAGCAAGGGCTCAAAGGAGAAATTTCCAAGCACAAGGTAGCAATTCCCAAGCACAAAGAAGGCACCAAAATCATGTTAATTGTCCGCAGAGGAGATATTATTGTAAGTTTTTTGTGGTTTTTATTTTAATGTACTACTAATGTTCTCCCTCTGCAACGTCTCGCCCGGGTATGGTACCATTACCTTACCTATTTTAGCCGAAATAGCGTTAATGCTTCCCTGCTGGAAAAAATCATAGTCTATAGGTACTAATATTATAAAAAGGAAAGATTTGATTGTTTGTTTGTTTGAATTGAATAGGCTCCGAAACTACTGGACCGATTTCGAAAATTCTTTCACCTTTAGAAAGCTACATTATCCAGGAGTGACAGGCTACTTTTTTACCCGACTGAACAAAGAAAAATAATGTTTTTGTGTCACGCGAACTGCTAGTATACCTATCATAAAAAAAAACACTAGAAATATATCCTATGATATTTTATGAGGGTATTTGTCCAAGAAAATATCATTAAAATTTCTCAGAATCTCTTTTCTCAGTGACAATTGTTACTCAGCACCGGATTAGCCATATAGCAAGAGTAGCAAATGCTACGGGCCCCGCGCATGAAAATTTTCTACCATAAAAATGTATTTAAATTAGATTGAAATGTGAAAATATTTTTCCAATCTATGTAGCCACAATTTTTACTACAAAGAAAATAATTACATCAAAATCCAACTCTAATTCTAATAATTTAAGCTTTCGTCTGCTGGCTGTTGCCAAATCAAATCAAAAAAAGTTTTTTTGTAAGAGTTTTGCTTTATTTCATACCATAAACTTGATAATCTTAAACATTACTAGGGCCCATTAATAGAATTTGCTACAGGTCCCGCGCTGGCTTAATCCGGCACTGTCGTCACTTTCGTGTTTCGGTTTGTAAGGTAGCCGGTAAACTTATGCATGTGGTATTACCATCTCGCCACACGGATAGGGTTTATAGAATTCTCTATACTTAACGTGATACAAACGGTCAAATACAATTCGGACACCCACAGAGTCCGTATCACCGTCTATATAATTTTGTATATAATATTATCTCTGATCACGGCACGTTTAGTAGATTGTATTTATTGCCATTGTTAAAATTCAAGAAAAAGAAATATTAATAAAGTTTGTTCTATCGAAACCACCTTAATTTTTATTATATATAAATATATATAATAAAAATTAAGGTGGTTAATTAATTTTTATTATATATAAATATATATAATAAAAATTAAGGTGGCTGAACCGATTTGGTGGTGGCTGAACCGATTTGGTGGTGGCTGAACCGATTTGGTGGTGGCTGAACCGATTTGGCTGAAAAATAGTGGGGAGGTAGCTTAGAACCAGGAAACGGACATAGGATAATTTTTATCCCGTTCGACCGCGTTTCCGTGAAGTCCTTATAAAATGCGGTATGAAGGTACGAAGTTCGCCGGGCCAGCTAGTATATTATAAAACGACCATAGAAAAATGAATTCTATGAAAATTTCAAGTACCTATTTACATTTTGGGGTTCAAAAGTCACAGCCATATATTTGTCATCATCGTAAATACTTACTAGGTGGTAGAGTTCTAACGTCTCGTCTACGGTTGGTACCACCGCCTTAGGTACCTAATCCTGCTGCAACAGCGTTGTTGCTTGTCGCTGTCGTATTCCGTATTGGAAGATAAGGTAGCTTAGAAACTTATGCAATTAGCATGCCATTCACATAGATATCAATGGCAATGCCCCATTCACATTTTTGATGTCTATAGGCGATGATCGTCTCATCAGGCGAACAATCAGCGTGATTGATATCCTAAAAAAGTATCCTCACTCCCGTAACCCCGAAGAGGTAGGCAGAGGCACAACTAGTGCACCCAAGGTTAGCCGAAGATACTTTGTTCCATAATGTGATACCAGGCACTTATCCAATCCCTTGTTTTCATCAGAAAACTGAAAACACATTTTTGAATTACCCGACCCGGGAATCAAATTTGGGATCTCATGTGGTTAACACCGACACCGGACCACTAGACCATAGAGCCGACACGATCCTATAATGTAAAGAACAGCGTAGTCTTAACTTCTAGTATATTTAGTACCTATCATACAGGTACCGTTTTTCACCCTAAAAAGTATAAATGTATAGAAAACTTACAGACTAGAAATTAACTGTTCTGAGACCCTGACATCTGAGAGAGACAAAACGTTCGAGTCGAAGCGTGTAAGGCTCTTACACATTAGGATACGTCGTAGCACAACGCGACGTTGTATCGTGGTTATGTGTGTAACAGCCCTAAGCGCTTCGCCTTATTGACGTTTTGTTACGTGAATATAGGGGGGCTGGTTTGGTATACTGTCTCGTACACGCGCTTAAATTTTTAAGCGCGTTCAATTACCGTTTCTCGGACTACAATTCTTTATTGACACTGCATACTAGTACATATGCTTTAGTTTTTGGTTGGACGTAAAAACCTGATACCTACTTTCTTTAAGTTAATATTTTGTGCTAACTTCAGCCTTTCTATGACCTACATATTTAACAATAAAAGCCTTTACATCTATACACAGCATTATTTCAATCTCACATTTCGTTGTGACCTGTTCATAATTCTTATCTTATATTTTCAGAAAAATGAAAAAAACATTTATAATAGTAGTTGTAGTGAATTTAATAGTAACAAACGCAGTTCCTGAACAAGAATTTACGCCTTTATTAGGAAATGAAGATCAAAATATTGTAGAATTAACAACATATTCCAATGATGATAGACAAACACCGGAAGCATCGAGCGCACTTAATTTACCCGAAGTTGAAACGAGTTATAATGTTGCTATAGACGAAACCCCATCTAATAACGAAGAAATTGATTTCCAGGGAGAAAATTATCCTCTAAATTTAAATGAAGAATATGTACCTATGAAGGAAAGTGATTATAACTATAGTGATTTAATTAACAAAGATCCTAAAGAAATTATGGAGACTGCTGCCGGATTTGTTCCAGTTCCAATATTTAAAAAAAAGAGAAAGCCGTCGCATAAGCAACCACATAAGCCTCATAAACAGTTTGCTCATAGAAGATATTTCAAGCGACCATATAATCCCTACAGAAGGCAAGGAATGTATTATTACTTTTATCCCTACTACAGATATTATTATCCAGGCTCTCTAAGATTTTATTAGATTATAAGTTTAGAAAATTGATATATGTATTAGGAGTTATTTAATAAAATAAATTTAAAAAAAAGCGAAAATTTTGATTTAATTTACATTTATTTTTAAGTTTAGATAATATATTACATTTTTTCCACACAGGAGTCCATTATTTATAATTAAATGTACGTGTGCACAATATTAACATTATGTATTGATTCCCATATCTTACAAGCAATATTAGGATAGAATACTCGATTTATTACAGTAAAAAAGTTTGGCATACATATTTTACACAAAAATATCCTTGTAATACAAATAAGTAAGTACCAATGACAATATTTGAAAATTTACAAAAATTAAATCTAAATAAATTATAATAGTTTAATATGAAAATACATCTAATGAGACTTCACAGGTAAATAAATCTAGATTAGTCTCTTTGTTTTATACACTAGTTAGCAAATACTTTTTGCTCAGCAGCTTCTGCTGATATCGCGTAACTCATTTGCCAGGTCCTACGAGACCTTCATCAATTAGTTCGTCATCGGTGATACAAGGAGAGTTTGAGTGTGGTGATGGTGCAATCAGAGGAGAGGGCGCTGGACTTTTTGACAGTTGTAAAAGTGCAGGAGAGGCAGGATAAACCGGACGTACTGCTACTAGGCCAGATACTTTATTTCCCGAAGAAGATGAGAAATCTAATAACATTTCTGCAGCCTCTTGTGGAGTTGTCGCACCACTACGAGCTACTGAACCGCTTGCAGGCGGCTTCATACATGAATCAGCGCCTTTTCGGTCTTCTGAACTACCTTTTGGAGCTGGAAACCCCTTCGCCATCTCAGTCTTAAAATCCAAAGGCATAATTGGGTATGATGCAGAATAACTGTCTTTTGATTCATCTTTCATTCGCTGTGGACTTTCCCCTTTAGCTATGCTGTCTGATATTGACTTTGAATAGTCTGATTGGTCAGACTTGCCAGCTAAAGTTTTTGGACTTACTCCACCCATGTTAAGTAAAGGCTTTGGTACATTAAGGGGATAGGGGGATTTTTGCATAGGATCCATACTTCTATTAGGACTATCGAAATGAGGAAAAGGGTATTTATTGGGGTCTAAAGAACGAGAAAGATCATTGACCATAGACCGACTATCAAATTGGGACACTGGACTATTTTTGTCTGGAGTATTTTGATTTTTTAATTTAGGGATTTGGAATTTACTTGTATCTAGAGGTTTGATCAAACTTTCAACTAAAAAACTTGCATCTTTAGCCGAACTTTTAAATCTATCTCCATCAACGTCGTCTCTTGATCCGCTCGGACTGGAATGTCTTTCTTTGGAAGAAAATATCGATTTTTCATTATTCATTAGTTTAGTCCGAACTTTTTCCCTTTCCCTATCTCTTATAATTTTAGAAATGTCAGTACTACTACTTTTCGGTGAACCAGAGCTTGATTTAGACAAAGATTTAGATAAATTAATTCCTGTTGAGGAACTACTGTTAGATGATTTGGAATAAGGCACTTTACTGGCACTTCCACTGTTATTCGAACTTGACTCTGAAGGACTCATATTTTTAGGTGGGGTTGATCCAGATGACAAACTAGCAGACTTAGAGGATTGCATAGCTTGAGTTTTTTTTGATGCAGGTCCACTAATAACCCCAGGTTTAAGCCCTGTATGTGTTTTAGGAGATCCTTGACTCGGCGGAGTAAGCTGAGGAGAAGTTTGTTTGCTAGAACCAGAGTAATTTAACTTAGAACTGCTAGATTCTTTTGATCTAGTTTTATTGATCGTTATCTTCATACCATCTAAACTAGGTTTTACCATGTATTCTTGATTTTTACTATCGTTCAATTTTAAATTACTACTGGCTGCACTGTTTTTTTGATCAGAAGATTTTCCAGAATTACTTGATTTTCCGGTCACTTCCGAGTCAGTTCCACAGTGGTGCGCCGATTTTAACTTATCTATCACAGCGCTAAGAGAACCCTTTCTATTACGTGCTAGACTTGGAGCATTAGATTTGTTTATTTCAATGTTTGGGGGAGATATTAATGGTTCCGTAACAGGACTATCACAAGATACTGGAGTGATTTCAAGTTGTTTTAATTTCATGGGGTTTTTTAATTTAGGACTGCTCCTTCCAGAACTAGAAAAAGATAAACCAGAATGTTTCTTTTCTTTATCCCTAGAAGTAGTTGAGCTCGTCCCGTAACTATCTTTCGATAGCTTTTTTGTTAAATCGTAACCTGTGGTTCCCGATTTGCCTGAAGGAGATCCACTGGTTGCAGATTTTAATGTTGACATGCTCGGTTTCCCCGAACCAGATGAACTGTGTTTAGGCGAAGAAATACTGTGGTTTTTTGGACTCGAGTATCCAGGTAAATGCTTAGGACTATTTTGTACTGGTGAATGTCTAGGACTACTATGATGGCTTGATGTACCTGTAGGTTTTCCCATACCCTTTACTGTATTGGGACTTGGTGATTTAGTTATAGACACGGATCTCCCATGAGTCGGACTAGGACTAAATTTTCGCATTAGCGAGTTTGGGGAACTTGACCGCAAGGGAGAACCGTCGGTGGGTTTTATACTAACTGACACTGGTTTTGTGAGAGGGTCTTGTTTCATGGGTACTTTTTCTGGTGGACCCATAGAGTCGTCTCTGCGTCGCTTTTTCTTTTTCTCTTTACTACGTTCCTCAGATCTCGATTTTTTATCTGATCTGCTACGGTCATCAAGTGATTTCATTTGTGATGACGTTATTGCAGTAATTGTGATAGAACTTGGCAAAGCAGCTGGAGCGGCGGCTGTGATTGGGATGATTTCAATTGATGGTCTTCGATCTAAGCACAACATCGAAGAAAGATTTGATCCTGAACTGGAACTCGGTGATTTGGAAGAGCTTGAGCCTATAGGCGTAATACTTACAGACGATGGCATGTAAGATTTACCATCAGTAAGATCTAAGAGTAAAGATGAACCACTTCTACGTGATTCGGAGTCTTTACTTTTCAGCTTTTGCCTTTTGTGCTCAGACTTGTGAAAAGAATTCCTGTAAATCATAAAGTTCGATTAATAATATACTCAATAATATAACTAGTAGTCATTCTATACATAAGGTCCAATCTATATTCTATTAGCTATACTCTTGTTATATCTAATAAAACCAAGGTTATTTATTGGGTCTTGTCGTATCGAGAAGCGAGTTCAGCGATTTAAGTCTCCTACTCAGATTTTAAGTTCAGCTATCTACTATCTTCTTTGAAGTGGCAGCATCAATATGCAAGCAATACATAAACTTTACATACAATAATATAGATATTTCGATTCACTTTTTACTCACTGGATTGCCAGTTAGAGAAAGACTTTAAAAGAAGGGTTCTTAAAGTCCTGCTTAAATGCTTAATTTTATTAGAATTTTGCCTCACGGAGTTGTATAAAATGTGTCCCGTAACTATTGAACCAAGAATATTACTTAGCAACTGTTTATGTTAAACTATTTAATGTAATTGGACACAAAACTCAAGCATACCCGGCAAATGCACTAGCGTAACGATGGTGTTATACAGGTTGCGTGGTATAGGACTACATACGAAACGAGGGTGTTCAAAACTAGATTCTGATACCGAATATGTAAAAAAATTGTACTTTAATTTTGACCTAATTATACACTAAAAATATTTAAGTAAGGCCATCCGCATATAAACATCGAAGTTCATTGTTTACAAAAAGCGATATGCCGGATCCGTGACTTTTACGTTCCCGCGCACCCCACACACTCGAATCGGTCGGCCCACGCGGTGACTATATTTTCTGAATATTAGTTAAGCAAAATATTCTCTTTTTATTGCCTACATTTGACCATTAATTATCGTCTCCTTTCATATGAGGAGTATAAAAGCAAAGGCGATTCTGTCACAAACCTAGGTGGTTACCACTCGGAGATATCTGCAAATTTCTACTGTATCGTAATTGAATCTGTACTGGATTGAAGCCGTGTTGCAAGTAACCGTTATTTTCTAGATTTTATACAGGATTAGCTGTACCCGTACCGTTACCGTGCACCGTTGCTACGCAAACAACTAAAATAAATTTGAAGAAAAGGCAATATATGAAATTCATTGGAAATACAGTGATACCTGCATCTGTCAAAAATTGCTCGTACCAACTCAGAAACCTTCGCGGGCTCATGCACAACTTTGCTAAAGATCATCACACGATCAAATGCATAGTTTACGATTCTATAAAGGATATACAAACATTCATTTTTATATATTAAGATTTGGGTGGTTTTACAATATGATTTATATAGCGAAATACTGCGGCTTCTGAGCGCTACAATTTGGTATACTCAGATAAAAAATAAATGCAATTTTGGACAGAAGCGCCTTTGCTTTTATACCCCTCATATGTAAAATCGTTTACCAGTCAATCTGTATATTTATTAATTTAAGTTTATACCGATTAAATATCAACAATTTAAATACCTGATTATATCTTCAACATCACCATCGTTCGAGTTGTCCATATCTGATGACGCTCTATTATCCGTGCCGAGGGCATCATTCGCGTCCATTCCAGAAAGTTCCAGATCAGACGCAAACTCATTTTGAGACACAGATGACTCTCTTCCTTCTACATCATCATTAGTTGAATTACTATTCATAGTATTATCATCGTCATTGCCGTATCCTTCAGAATTTTCACTATCACTGTCAGAATCTACTAATTCACTCATCCCAGGCTTCCCTTTTTTTTGACTTGGCGGCCATATCGTATCTGATTTTCGTTTTTTTAACTTCCGATCATCAGAACCTTGGTTTTTCGACTCAATGCTGCTTGTGTCTGAGCACATCAATGATAGATGTTGCTGATGTTCTGATAGATAAGCTCCTGAAAACATATATGCAATTTAAGGAGTACTACACTGTTCTCTGATAGATTAGGCCTGAAAGAAAGTGTCGGTGTAAAAATGAGAAAGGGCATGCTACGTTGGTTTGGACATGTAGAAAGAATGGTAGTTGAAAGGTTAACAAAACATATATACAATGCGAATGTGGAAGGATGTAGGTACCGGGGAAGACCAAGACTGACAAACCATGATCAGATTCATCGGGTACTATCCGAAGGTGGTGTCAAGAGTTTTCGCGACCGACGTGTATGTATGAAGAGGGTAATGAATCTGGAGGAACCAAGACAAATCTGCAAGGATCGTGACATATGGCACTCGGTTCTGTCTGCCTATCCCGTCTAAGATATGTACGTATGTAAAGTTAACGAAATTTTCCTTGGTAATATTTTTATAGATTTATCGGTACTTAATCGGTAATTAGGATTTCGATTTAAACAATGGAGAGATGTATCGAGCACACAGCGCTCGGCGGCCGCTACCGTCAAAGTCGATCAAAAGTCATCCCATCAGAATCAAACAGTCAACATGAGTTGACTGTTTTCTTTGACTATCAAATGTTGTGCACTCGGATTTTTTGCCGGAAGGGCAAACGGTAAATAAAATAAATTGGATTAAAAAAAAGTCTTGTGTATTCAGATTGAAGTTTTCCGATATTTTCTTGAGAGAATAAATATATTTAATAACCACCCAAACCAAAAAATACAAACAAATGCATATCACACAAATATTTGTCCCTGTTGGGAATTGCACCAAAGTCCCATCGATTGCGTAGTCACTAACCCCCAAATAACGTCAAAAGTAAACTTACCACCCTGATGTGGATGACTGACGTTAGCGGGGTACAGCGGGCGGCCGTGCATGGTCCCGGGCTCGTGCTTGATGTGGTCGCCTCCCGGGTCGAGGCCCCCCATGCCGCAGTTAAAATTTGAATCCAACGCCGAGTAGTTGCCGTTCACTTGCTTCGTTGCTCCTTCTTTTTTCCATATCCTTATCAGAGATCTACAATCATAATGTGAATTGTATAAGACTTTTATGTTAGTACATTAAGGAAGCTGTAAACGGTCAAATATGTTTGTCACATTTATTTTTTGTTTGCACGTTTTCATCAAACAACGACGCACACGTATAAACTCAAGTTTGTCAAACAAGATGCCAGTTTCAAACAGTTTTCGCCGCGTAGCGACGCTATGAGCCAAAAATATGGCGCAAGGACTATATGACTATGTGAAACTATATGACGCATTTTGTGTCATATAGTTTCACATAGTGTCATATAGTTTCACTTAGTGTCATATAGTTTCACTTAGTGTCATATAGTTTCACACTATATGACACAACATGTATTGACCTGAGTGTGATGGGTATAGTATTTAGAGCTGAGTGTGGTGGGTATGGTGTATCAGCCTGAGCGTGATGAGTATAGTGTTTAGAGCTGAGTGTGGTGGGTGTGGTGTAGTGACCTGAGCGTGATGGGTATAATGTTTAGAGCTAAGGGGCCATCCATAAATTACGTCACATCAATTTCAGGACTTTTTAACCCCTCCCCCCGTCCTTGTCACAGGTTGTCACATTTTCACTCTTGATGTGACGTTACATATTTTTCAATTTTATGCATATATTTAAAAATAATTTAAAAAAATCAGCTATTTTCATTTTTTTCTCTTATTTATCAAATAATCTTTAATAAAATTAACATAAAGTAAAATATTTTAGTTATTAGAGAAAACATACGACTAATTGAGAACAATCAGCGACTTATTATGTTAATTAAAGTTTCGCGTTTGAGTATTTTAAATTTTAATATGTGACGTCACAAAGCTTGTGACGTCACAATGTCACATTCTGGTGATACCCTTCCCCCCCTGTAAGGTGTGACGTAATTTATGGATGACCCCTTACGACATAGAAATAGACTAAATTTGCCAACTTCCCGTTTAAAACTTCACTCTTCCGAGTGCATATGTAATGTCAATAAAAAATTATAATAAATTACCCGAACTAATAAAAAATGAATGGAAATACAATCAATATGCAATAAAATTAAAAAAAATATACTTTATACATAAATGCTGTTATGACATACCTAAATATTTAAGCGATAAGTTCCTATAAAATAAAACATTTCAATTCAAATTAATATTTTTAACAAATTATAACCGTTATTATAATTAATTAAATAAATTACATAAGTATATTCCCCTCTCCTACCTTGCTATGTCCGACAGAGTCCATGATGATCTAACTAATATTTTAATTAAACATCTTTTAACATTGTGGAATGCAAATAAAATAAATACTTAGTAAAGTTCAACATTAGTGTAGTGATATGCAAAAGTATGGTAACCGCGGACAACAGCAACCCACTACTAATGAGTCTAGTGACTAGTCTGAAAATCGCTGTTTATAAACAATGATCTTCGATATCTATGCGCGAGATATTAAGGAAGAGCGGCATGTTAAGTGGTCCGTAACTCGCCAGTTCTCATTACTTACGACAGGTACCACACTTTCATAAAATAAGGTTTGTTAAGTCTGTTATCAAGTTGCCAGGAGAAACACGAAGAGAAGTGTGCTCCACCTTACATAGTTCACATAAAATCAGCAACGAGCATGGTACACTCACAGGTTTATATAACGTGATGGATCCTCCTGGCCGCCTGCCAGCGAAACACCGCACTGTCCTGATTCTTGTATTAAAACATTGGCTATGATGTAAACAAGATTGGCAAGTCAGTTTGTTTAGTTATTAAGTAATAGCTCAAAGAAAAAGTTATTTTATAAGAGAACAGTTTCAGTAAAATGTCTTTGGTTGTACTGTTTGTACTACATCCTGTGTTGGTCCGGGCTCCTTTGACGAATAGACCAACTGCCGTTCTGCCAGGCATGTCGTAAAAGGCGACTAATTGGCTATGTGAGTC
>DWBA01000241.1:0-15054 GCA_018236825.1 Apodemia zela | reverse complement strand
ATAAACAAGTTGCAGGTCAGGTGGAAGAAGTGTGTTGAGCTAGATGGAGACTATGTCGAAAAATAAAAATAAATTTGAACCCACTTTTCTTTCATTTTCTTGGTCGGGCTTAGAACTTTTGGATCCACCTCGTATAATATTGTTATAGATTCTTGTACACCAAATCTTATTGGTCTATCAACTGACAGAATGGTAATCCCCATCGCCGCATTTGCCAAACTTTACTCATAACGCCTTTTACTTGTAACAGCTGGTTTCTATAGCTTTACATGTTCTTATCTCCTCAATTCACGTAGCAAAACATCAATCGAGTCGAAGCGCTTAAGCGCTAAGCGCTATACACGCATAAACACGATAAAACGTCGACCTTGCATAATTTGTAAGAAAATTTGTGAGCGCTTCGAACGCTTCGACTCGATTGACGTTTTCATGACGTAAATCGGAGCCCTAAAGTAGCAAGCTGTTGACACATCGCCAGCGGAATTTGGGCATTCGAGAATTTCTTTTGTTTTCTTCGTTTTGACAAGGGCCAATATTGGATAATCTGCTATTCTGCCCCTGCGTAAAAGGCGAACGATTGGGTATACGTGTCACTACCATCGTGACTACTAGGTGGTAGAGTTCCGAAACATCTCGCCCGGGTTTAGTACCACCGCCTTACCTATTACTACCGTAATAGCGTCTGTGCTTGTGACTGTCGTGTTCCAAAAGTGTAAGCCGGTAAACTAATACATGTGGTATTAACGTACTCATAGCAACGCACAATTAATATCTATAGGCGATGGTTACCTCTTTCCCTCAGGAGAGCAATTTGCTTGTTCGCTATCCCATAAAATAAAAAATTAACATTAATCTACAATTAACAAATTGTAAATTAATGTTAATTTTTTATTTTTATTAAAGTGTAAGGTAGCCGGCAAACAAATACATGTGGTATTAACGTACTCATAGCAACGCACCATTAACCCATTCATTGCGGCCGACGCCGATGGGCGTATTTTTTGTTTCTTAACAGATGCGGTGGACGCCGATCGGCGCCAAGGTTTTAGTGAGTTTTGGCGCTCCTTTAAAAACGGCCACATCTGAGGAAAAATCGTTGTTTCGTACGGCGCAGTAAATGGGTTAATATCTACAGGATATGGTTATCCCTTTCCATCAAGAGAACAATCTGCTTGTTCGCTATCCCATAAAATAAAAAAATTAACATTAATTTACAATTTGTTAATGCATACGTTTTAAAATCTTACCTCTCATCATAACTAGGATCTTCACTCATCAGCTGTAGCCTTGTGTTCTCTATTACTTTCTTATAATTCTTCAACCTTGGTATTTCCATTGTTAACCTTCGAGCCACGTCTTGGAGAATTTTAAACAACGTCTGAGTACCTTTCGCAGTCGGCAAGTTTGGATTTAGCAAATATTCATGCAGATTCGGATGCGGAAGCAAAGCCAGCTTTGAAATAATAGACGTAAGGTGCAAATTGACTTGATATGGTTGATCCGGCATTTTTGCCAATGATTTGAAGAGCATAGACAAAAACGGACCTTCATCAAAGTCTTCCTCGACTACCGAGGATGTGTTTCGACTGTAGACCAAAGTTTGACTGAATAGACATGACTTTCTATCACAGCACTGGTCATTATCTCTGCTAATATTATGAGTATCGATAGATTTCGCATCCCTAGCGTAGCTCTGGCGTCTAGTGTTGGCCTTGTCGTGTTTGTTATCAGCGTGTATAGTGTCAAACACGTCATCAAGATGTATGTCCGCCTCTGGCCGACTGTCGTAGCTGTGTGTGGAGCTTGCTGTGTTCTCCACCCAGTTTAGCTCAGCTGGCCAGTTGTATGTAGATGTTATGTCAAGCCACAGCTGAAATTATAATAGCTTTCTGCAATATAAGGTTCTGGTCCGATGCTCAACTGGGACAGGCACTTGTGACAACCAGAAACAATATATGCTATCCGCATAGATTGTTTTATGTTACATCATAGCCAGAGCAAACAAGAAGATTGCTCTCCTGATAGAAAGAGATATGGGTCAATGTCAAATTTTGCGCAGGTAAACTTGTCCCATTTACATTATTTCAGGTAAAAAAATAAAAGCAATAATTACTGTCGAATCATGAATTCAATAATTATTTGCTATAAATTTGTGGATAGGGCTATGCATAGTTTATCAATAATTCATCAGTCATTTTGAAAAAAAAAGTGAAAAGTATCACTTTTGGTAACAGAGTTGTTTTATTTCATATAAAGATCTAATTTGATACAAAAATATAATTGCACACAAAATGGCATTATTTGTTTTGTTTTCAAAATATAAATACCAATGTTTAACCAATTAACAATATTTAAGGTATCAATATTTAAGTTCTTTGCCTATTACTTAGGATGCATATATTTTACACAGAAAACAACTCTGTTACCGGATTTACCTGTGCGAAATTTGACAATGACAACCCATTTACATCTACGAGTATGTACGTTATATATTTTGTGTTACAATATCGCATTATTTTAATGTTTTACTTAATTCAAATATTAATTAAGAAATTACGTTGATAGTAAACGACTGTTATTAGTTTTTCTGTCCACCCCGCTAAAAATATTGTTCTCAATTAAGGTTGACTGGTAGAGAATGCCATTTAACATCATGTTTACCTATTAGCATGTTTGTATATTATATTTTAAATAAATAAAAAGTGTCTTCACGCCCCTATCCCCGAAGAGATAGGCAGATGAACAACCAGTCCACCCACGATTAGCCGAAGATACTCGGTCCCATAATGTGATAGGTGGCAAGCCACTTATCCAATACCGGGCAACGTTGTTTTTATCAGAAATCTGAAAAAACACATTTTTTGAATTGCCCGACCCGGGTATTGATCCCGGAACCTCATGTGGTCAATTCCACCACCGGACCACTAGACCACAGAGGCAATTAAATAAATAAATACAAGTATCTAATTATTATATGTTACACTTTCAAACATCGGCACCTGAAATCCCATTATTTCACTCAGATTTGCCAGGGAAAGGTCTCCGGGTCAGGCAAAATTGCTATTGAGAGTTTTTTCGAGGTATTTCTCGATCTTAAATTACAATCAAAGGCAAAACCGCGTGCGACTACCAGCTTCTACATACATTTGCCGATAACGTTATCTGACCCGCGATAAGCAGGCGATCAATAAAACAAATATGGCATACAAACCTTAGACATTTTCACAGCGAAACAAACGATAACACGACTTCTATTTGTATATGTACATTGCTTGGAAAATTATCAGATCAATTTGAGTAAGTTATATTTTTATTATTTTTTAGAAGTTGCCCGTGAATCCATTCGCTTGACCTAAAAACATTACTTCCTTTTGCTTCCTAGGTTAAAAAGTAGCCCATGGTGATCAAAACCCATTTTCCCATTATAACCCATTTAATGAAACCGGTTTCATTAAATGCTTGCTTGTTTACTTACCTGCATCTAATGATATATAAAAAAACATTAGATCAACCGTGGTTAAAATCAAGAATAAATATAATGCAAAATATAAATTAATAATAGTATACAATCTGATGTGATGTTCTCATATATGGATATTATAATTATCAAGAGTTTAATTTTGTATAATATGATGTTTTTTAATTAGTAATAAGTAAAATTCTATAATTTTTGCACACCGACTACCAGTAGACTATGGCGATCTATAAATTTGTAACACCTTTGTATCGTAACCCATTTTCACGCAAATAAAAATGTATTCTTTTCTATTCTAAAGCCAATTAATTAATAAGACTTAAAAGACTAGTGATTCACCCTTTCGGCTTGGATTAGTAAGTCCAGTTTTCGATTTCCAGGTCGACAGTTATATTTGTATCTTTCAGTAGTCCGAAAATAGCAAAATAGTAGCTTTGGAAATCTTTAAAACTAGTTATTTGCAAAAAAAACCAGCGATAATCATTAATCCGGTAAATGCGATGATGGGGATCATCACTCACCTTAGCAGCTGACATTCCGGTGAATCATCATTAAGTGATGCGCTCTTAGACCCAGTACATCAGTTAATTATTTATACTAGCGATCGCCTGTGACCGAAATTCGACTATAGACTAAACAATGAAATCTCTTTTAGGTTTGATTTCTTACTTATACTTATGTATAAGTTTCTTTATAGAAAATATGTAGTATTCATGTGTGTAAATTACGAGTATTATGTATGTAACATTAATGTAGTGTGTGTTATGTTTATTTTTATTAATTTAATGTATTATGTATTTCTAATACATATAAAAATATTATGTTTCTGCAGTCCTCCGTAATGTAAACTTTACCAGTGCCAAATTTAAGATATTATAAAAAAAACTAACTTGTACTTCTAGTTCACTTTATATATTTTTATTGTCAAATACATCCAACCGGTTTCGCTAGTTACAGCATCTTGAGGGATGTTTTGCCCAGTATAATGCTGTACACCATTCTTATAATTTACAGGTTGTACTTAGTAAATATTAGTTGTGTGGGTAGCATCCTATATTTTTCACTTTGACATGTCTTTTTTAAACAAAACGGAAGGAAAAACTTTGTACAAGGGGTACAAAGTTTTTCCTTAACGTATTAATATGTAGATATGTTTATAAATCAGCATGATCATTTGATTACAGATAATGCCACCTCCTCACGCTCTGCCATGCGGCCCTGACTGCGGTCGCGGATATTGCGCACCACATTGCTACTTTCGCCATCAACCACCAACGCCACCTCACCTATGGCACCCGCATCCACCACCTTACAGCCACCCACCGCCTCCACCTCATGATTATCCACCCCATCATCATTACCCACCACCTCCTGACCACTATAATCCACCACCTCCTGACCACTATAATCCACCACCTCCTGACTACTATAACCCACCTCCCCCTGACCACTTTCACCCACCACCCCCTCCGCATCATCACCCACCCCCTCCTCATCACCATCCACCCCAACCACACTATCAACATCCTGGAGCTAGATAATAAAGTAAAGGGCCTAGTACTAAAGTAGATTCCTTTTACATAGATCAGTTCAAACAGTAAACCCCAAATAATGAATAAAATAAAAAAAAATGTAATTAATATCTATAAAAATGGCAGTCTAACAGTTATTTTTAATTATATAGTTTTGTAATTTAAACATTATTAGACGTGGTTTGTATATAGCACATCACAATCAAATAAACAATATCACCCATATAATGACTTTTTGCGAAAAAGCATTTTTAATTAATATTAACATTTTAAAAATACGGGGTTACCTAAACAAAATGAGATGTTGTAGTTAAGCATAAAGTAATTACTCTCAAAAAATGTAACAACTTATATTTTATTGTTAATAAAATTAAATGAATATTTTTGTAAATTTTAAAGTGTGTCTGTGATGAGATTTTAAATTTAATGATTTTAAATGTACAAAAATTTAACTTATAATTAACAAAGAACATCAGAAATAGCAGAAGAAATTTGAAGCCCTGTAAGCTTTTACACAGCTTTTCTGCAAGTTTTCTTATTTCTATTATTATATTATATCAGTTATCACATCCTTGATGATAAGAGACATCCGTTGCCAATGGTTAACAATAATGTTAATGAAAGTGATATAGCGGAAATGTGGATATTTTTTCTGAATATTCCTTTTAATACATGATTATTTCTGCGAAGTTTCAGCTCAAAATATAGTCTTCATCAGTCATCTTAATATTGTGTTGACAATTACAATTTTTAATTCTCATGTTCGGCTCTGACAAAATTACAATTACTGGCCTAATTTACATGTAATTTACATCAGTAATTGTAATTTTGTATAAATAAAAACGTCGCAGAAATAATCATGTATTAATAGATTTGAATATTCAGAAAAAAATTCCACATTCCCGCTTATCAATTTCAATTATAATTGAGATGGACACTACGCCTATTCTATACATATATATATAATAAAAGGATAAAAAAAAAAACTGTACAAATTAGGTTTTTTGAAAAATATTAATTGGGTCGGTTAAAGTATCGACAACAGAAGCGAAAAAACTAATTATTAGGATTTTTGTCCGTCTGTCTATCTGTTAATTTGTCCGTCAATCACGCAAAAACTACGGAACAGAAATTAATTAAATTTAGTATGGTAATAGTTAAAAGTCTGGCGCAACATAAAGGGTAGTTTTCCATCCGGCGTTCAGTTCCTGCAAGATAAATAAAAAAAACAGTTAAAAATGCTAATTACCCGCAAGTACGAGCGGAGCCGCGGGCAAAAGCTAATATAATAATAATGTTAATGTTACCGTTTTTATTCACATGGTACGGACAAACATCAATATGCATAAGTTTACCGACTACTTTACCATCCAGGCTGGAATACCACAGTGACAAGCAGCGACTCTATGTCGACATGATAGACAAGGTGATGACGACAATCCGAGTGAGTCATCTCAGATATACATCTGGAATGAGGTTAATTACATAATAATTAAACTTTACTTGAGCTACTTCGTAGGAAGGCATACATTGTTTTCTTCAAAAGAGACACGTCACGAAAATTGACGGCTTTTGTGCCTTTTCAGTATTCTAAAATATATTTTTCGTTTACGATAAACCAATGACCAGTTTATCACATTTTAACATGTAAAAAAGATTATACGAGTACTTTTGATAAAATAAATATATTTTATCAAAAACAAATACGAAGCAGGCCAGAGTTTGATACAGTTATTATATCTTTATACGTAAAATTGTGTGTGTATGTTCATATTTCCTCTTCTCCGAAATGACTTGACAGATTTTTGTACCAATGGGATCACTTGCAGGTGATGAAGTTTCCAAGATCCAAAGATAAGCAAACAGAGGAATGTTACCGTAATACAGGCAATAAAGAAGCCCGTTACTCTCGTATGTAACGCAATAAGGAGTTATTTTTTTATAGATAGGTTCAAGGAATATAAACGCACAAAATACTTACAAATACTTCCACATTTTGCGAAAAACCATTTTGGTTTATAATCTCCGCATCCGTGCCTTAGACGTCAAAAATCGTAAGGTCTTTTATTGTAGATAATGAAATTTCCTGTTTTTTTAAATCACTTACCATTTACAAAAGTTACGAGCTATTCTATTGGTTGTTTTACTCCGTCTATTACAAGTCGATAAGTAAAATAAAAAATATTAAACAAATAGGATAGGAAATTTAATTATCTACAATAATAGGTTCTTACCATTTTTAGCCTCAAGTGCCGGTTACGAAGATATTAGCTGAAATGGTTTTATGTAAAATGGCGGTACTACCGCCCTTTGTTGTATTTGTATTTTGTGTATTTCCATTCAGTGCGTCATTCTGTAACTGTCTATAAAAAACGTGCAATTTAGTGCAGGAAAAAATCTCTATTGACTGTAGTACCGGCTCCACTAAGTAGTATTTATTATATGTATGGTTAAGTACTTCTGTCGTAATGGTAGAATGGAGTGTATGTTTAAAATGAAAAATACGAACAGTAAACGTTTTATGATAATTCTAAATCGCTAAATAAACTGATATAGATTTAAGGAAATATGGATACTCTACAGTATAAACAGAGATTATTATAAAATTTACTTCATCGAATTATCGAATTATGTATGAATCCCAATCGACACGTATTAAGCAGTATTAATTCGAATGTCAATAATTTTTTATTCAAATGAATCTTTACATGAACTTTTGACGGGTCGACAATTAAGTAGCTACTACCGGATCGGAATGCGGCCTCACACTAATACTTTTACTGGTTGAAACTAGTTTTATTAATCTTATAGAGATCTTTTACTAAGATGAGTGCTCCTTGAGATTTTGCATAAAGGCTACGGTGATCCCGTCATAACAGAACAAAACAGGGAGCGGTAGAAAAATTCAACATGTTCATGAACTGTGTTATTTAATCAATAAAATACTACGTTATCTTTGTGATACTGTGGCTCGGCTTGATTAGATAAGAATAAAGGATAGTCAAAATCGATTCAAACTTCAGATTGGAGAGAGAAAAAGAAATCATTCTCGTATTTCCCTTATTTTCTACTAAGAGAAATAACTGACCAACACTTCTTATTAAGAAACTTTTGTATAACGAGATTACGGACGCCAGATGTGCGACGTTCTATTTACTTCAGGATTTCTGATAAGTTTCACTTATTTGACATTTGCCATACTGCATAGATATTTTTACATACGAATAATCCTACCTATTTATGATTGTTGTGTTATTAAAAGTATAAGTGCGATTGTAAAGATGTTTGTTTACCTGTTACTCTATTACACCAAAAAAGCTAATATTCGGTTTTGCCAGATAACTAGTGTTATTTCCTATAATATATATATTCTTTAGAAATAAAGTAAAATAAAAATAGCCTTTATACTCTGACCTTATGAAAATATAAACAAAAAATACTTTAACACTAACAAATTTGCTCTATTAAATTAATTATGTAACTTGTTTTAATCAGAAGTATATAAGAGGAGTAAGAAATACGTATAGTTTTTCTCACTTTTAAAGTAGTGGTTTTTTGAAAGCACTTTTTAACAGCAAAAGATTCAAAAAACTAGGAAATGAAACAGCTCCGTGGATTTAACATCCAGTTGATGAAAGTCGCCATGAATCTGAGCTCAGATCCTCGATACATGATCAATAGAATGGTACTGGAGCGTTGTTGTTGGGTGGTGCTCAGAATTGATTGGCAGAGTTAAATTTTTAAGTTAGGTTAGCCTGTCTGTCAAATTTGCTAAGCTTTTTAAAAATCACAGCATGGCAAAAAGTTGTAATATAAATCTTTATTTGTCTTTTAGAGAATAGATTTTCTGCCTTCCTACTAGGCAGTTCGTAAAGCGAAACGACTGACAAACAAACAGATGGCTCTCCTGAGGAAAAAAGGCAACCATCGGCTATAGAGACCAAAGATGTTAATAGTGCTTTGCTATCCGTGTGACAGGTTCGGAATGCCATATGCATAAGTTCACTGAAAACTTCATCCTCCAAACCAGAACACGAAAGCAACAACCACAGACGCTATTAGGGCAGAAATAGGTAAAGTAGTACCAAACCTTTGACACGTTGCAGAACTCTATCGCCTAGTTTGTAGTCACAATGTTAATGATAAAGATAAGCCTTCTCTCGCCTTTTGATGCCTAGCAGTAAGGCGGTTATTCTATTTCGCAAGGGCCCCGGATCAACAACCAAAGCTGGTTGGTAGGTAAACATCTATTCCTGCCGCAATAACGTTGGTGCATATCACTGTCGTGTTCCAGTTCGTAAGATACGGTAGCCGGCAAACTTACGCTTGTAGTAATTCATCCGGCCATAGGGATGGCAACGCATCATTAACATCTTTGGTGTATATAAGCGATGGTATTTTTTATTCCTCAGTTTTCTATTCTATGATATAAAAACAGAAAAAGATATTAAAAGTTTCATAAACGTGTAATAGTTACATCAATAATTTTTGAAACGCACGGCAAATCCCGATGCAATAAGAACCTCAAAAGTTGAAAAAAAAAGTTGGTTAAAAAATACAAAAAATGATTAGAATATATATTAAATATTAATTTAGTTTGTCTCACAAAATGTTCATGATAATATGTTGTATCTTATCCGCCAAAAGCTGTGACGTAGAACGTATGACTAATGTACCCAACGATGATAATACCTGCTATTGCGTTGTCAACCAAGGTATCGCAATTAGTTTCATTTATTATCTACATTCCTATTAAATATGCGCCATAGTCAATTTCTGAGAAAAATTCCAGGCATGTAAAATATATTCATAAAATATTCAAACAAATGTAATTTATACAGGGTCAGGCTATGGACGATAAATGAGGTTATAAAGGGCCTCTATTTAAATTCAATTCATATTATAGACAGTATCCGTTTATACACGCGAGGGATATTATAAATCTGATACCGTAACTTATTTGTTTGTTATACTAAACGGATACCAATGCTGCTCGTTTAATTGAAAAACAATAAAGTTTTGGATAGTTTTTTTATAAAATTTAATTTTACATGGACATACAAAAATGGAGACAAAATATCTATATTAATATTATAAATGCCAAAGTTTGGATGGATGGATGTTTGTTGATCAATCACGTCAAAACCATTTCGGGATAAAAAGCACATAGGCTACTTTTTATCCTGAAAAAATGAGTCGTTCCTTCGGGATTTACCAAAAAGTTTTATAATGCAGCGGGCTGCATGCTGCAGCTAGTATAAAAAAAATTATATCATAAGATAGCAAACAAGCAAACAGTTCTCCTGGTGGAAAGAGAAACTATCACCTATAGACACCAAAGATGTTAATGGTGCTTTACTTTCCGTGGGACATCCTGCCCCACGTGCATAGGTCCGACCACCTTACCCTCCAAACTGGAACACGACAATGACAAGCATTGACGCTATTGCGGCAGGAATACGTAAGGCGGTGGTACTAAATACCCGGACGAGACGTTGCGGAACTTTACCACCTAGTAGTCACGATGGTAGTGACACGTATAGCCAATCAGTCACCTCTTCCGACCTGCCTGGCAGAACGACAGTTGGTCTATTCTTCAAAGGAGCTTGGACAAAACACATAGCTCAATAAACAGGTTTCGCTGTCCGGCAATTATTGCCATTTAGCAAAAAACAATGTGAATGAAGAATAAATCGAACAAGAATTACACCTTTTTCTAAAAAACATAGTTATCATTCTCGATGACAAACTAAAGATTATACATATGATTAATGTAATCAGTATTTCACAAAGCACGCCCAGCCTTTAGTCACGATTATTGCAATCCTACATCACACCAAATAATAAAACAGAAGAATTGTACAGTCAATCGAATCAAATTTAAAATAAATAGTCAAATTATCCTTTGCAGAATATTTTGATAGATCAGCAATTTTAGGACAACTACCGGAGTCGCGCACACACATTGAAAAGATCCGGCGAGAGGAACTTACCCGGCTAATCTTTTTTCGTCTGCATTTTATTAAATAAAAAAATGTTTTCCCCGCGTTGATCTTGGCTCCTTTTGAAGGATAGACAAATTTGCCCTTCTGCCAGGCAGTTCGTAAAAGGTAAACGATTGGCTATATGAGCCACTACCATCGTGATTACTATTTACAGCGTGTAAGGGACGGTCTACCGAAAATCGAATCCATAGATTTGGACCACTATTCTGAAATAAAAACCCTTGACTTCCGACATGTGTGTGGGAATTTTTTAAGTTTTTTGTATTCTTTACCATAACTATGTATAATTTGATTTATTCTAAAACTCTACCATGTAAAACTAAAATAAAATTTAAGTTTAAATAGTAATAGTTAAGAAAAAACACAAAATAAACAATGTACTATGCTCCATATACCACGCACAATCAACAGCTGGTTTCGCGGCCACGACGAGTCCGATTAATGTAAGTACGCTTCACATTGCGTGGAAAAAAGCGTCATAAAACGCAAATTTTGCATTTCCCACAAAAAGGGAATTACCACCATGACTAGCACATAAACATGGCATATTGAATTAATTTTTCGGTACACCGTCCCTTAATCACTGTATATATATTTCGAATCAGTACACACTACAATAGCATTGCCGAAAGTTTTTCAAACAGTGCGGAAGAAAAGCCCAAAGACTATTTCTTCGGATAATTATTATATTATTCAAATAGAATTCTGGCGTCGAAACCCTACCTATAGAAATTAGGTCCCTGTGATTTATATTTGTTTCCGACGGTGAAAAAAATAAAAGACAAAAATTTTTTTCAAGTGCTGAAGAAGCCGTGGCGACGAATGACGATGTTGACGATGAATTTTGACAAAATAAATATTGATAATATTTTCAATAGTTTTTCTTTATCTCAAAAATGATCGAGTGACCCGCGTAACTTATTAATGCAGATGTATCTCCAAAGCCAAATGCCTTAGACAAATCACGGAATACCCCAAGTGTATCTTGTGAGGAAAATACGCTAGGCTTCATAAACGATTTTCAACAAATTTTGAGTGACCTCTTCTAAAAAAATGTTTGTTAAGGAATGTGTTCAATTTATTTTACAATACCGGATGTTTTTGCTGTGAGGCTTGATTAACCTATCACACGTAGTAGACGGAGCGATTAGTTAATTACTTTTAACTGAACTATCTCAAATTATACAAAGTGCAGTTGAAGCTATTAGTTTAATTTTATACATGGCTTTCACAAGTCCATATGAATTATAAATACTTCTCAATAATAAATAATCGTTACAATTATATTACAAAAAAGTGTAAAACTCATTTAGCAATATTCGTTTATTAATAATGCAGCAACGTCACTTACGATGCGTTATCATTTACGATAACTTCGTCTGAGCAAGCGTTGTTATTGTATGAATTACAATGTCATTGAATAACTAGCGTACTTTGAGTATTAAACCTCAAAGCTAGCGTAGTCCAAATAATTACAACAACGTTTAAAAATTATGAAATCGAAAAAAATATTTTGTGTTCAAACTTATTGGAATTCTTGGGTTATTTATATTATTCTCAAATTTCGTATAAATTAAGTGAATATCTTTTATATAATAGTTATATAAGATAAGGCAGAAATAAAAAATAGCTATTGTAGCGTGTAGCAAACATACACTAACTTACAATATATCGTTGGGATAAACGTATACGTAACGTAAACGTATACGTAAATATATTTGTCACAAAAACATTTGCTCTTGTCTAACAATCGAGTCCGAAATCTCAATCTCATATAATTATTTACTAAGTTTTGAACGAACGTCACACCAAAAGGAAATTTTATTCAAGACCATTGTTTTTAAAAAAATACTTGCGTAACTCTGGTCTGTTTATCTATGCCATAATAATCGTTATCATAGATAGGTGGAGCAGATACCCATATAAATATTATGAATGGGGCCCAAACTTTTATTATAATAATTTTAGTTGAAGCGAACAACACTTGTAAAACAAAACATTTTTGTTTAATCTATATTTAAAAGGTAAGAAAAATATTTTTACAAACTCAATGTAGCCGATAGGATTACCTATCGGCTTTCTAACATACAATTATAAATATATTTTCACCCACACATTATTGCTCCTTGGAATATGTATTTCTGAAAATCGTATTTTATTTAACACTAGCAGTTGCTCGCAACTCCGTTCGCGTGACCTAAAATCGCTAATTCCACTTGCTCACTCGGGCAAAAAATTACCTATTTTACTCCTGGATTTAAGCTTTCTAAAAGTGAAGGAATTTTGAAAATCGGTCGAGTAGTTTTTGAGTCAAATCGTAACAAATAAACAAACAAAAAATAAATTTTATCCTCTTTATAATATTAGTGCCTATATAAAATTAAATTTCAAGTTTCATGTAAATATAACAAAACATGTTTTTGGTTCTCAACAAAGTTCTTCAGTAAAAAAGCTGACAAATATAAAGTTATTACTTACATTCGTTATTTCATCAGTCAAAAACACAATCTAAGAGTCTTGTGGTGTATTTGACGGCCGTGAAAGTGAAACGGTGTGATTATGTTTCTAAATACCATCTCATTTCTTATGGACTGTGAATTTTGTTCATTTGTTACTGCTAATAAATTCTAATGTATAAAAGTCGATGTGTGTACCTATTGTTATCCAATGCTCTTATTTATATGTAATTGCATTTTACATAGTTTACGCATATCTGTAATCCTCTTATTTATCGATTATATCGATTATTGGTAAAATATTATAATTATTGATTTAGAATCGATTCTGTAAGAGGTCATATTGATTGTAGTAACGCAAGAAGGAGGACACATTGACAGACCAGAGCGCACGAGCGGTTTAAACGTATTTCATCGAGTGATTTATAACACTATCTAAATCCCTGTGTTGGTCCGGGCTGCCTTCGAAGAATAGACCATCTGCTGTTCTGCCAGGCAATTCGTAAATAGGCTAACGATTGGCTATACGAGACAATGCCATCGTGAGAGGTTGCAGACTTCTACAACATCCCCTCCGGGATTGATACCACCCTCTGAAATATTCCGGCCGCAATAGTATCAAAGCTTGTCACTATCGTGTTCCAGTTTAAAGAATACGGTAGTCGGTAAACTTATGAATGTGGCCACAGATAACGACGCACCATTAACGGCTTTGGTGTCTATAGCCGATGGTTGTCTCTTTCCATCAGGAGAGCCATTTGCTAGTTTAAAAGTAAATAATAATGTAAGTTAAATAAAGAAAAGTTTTTTTATATCATAAGATAGACAAGGTAGACAAGTAAATGTATCTCCTGATGAAGAGAAACCATCGCCTATGGACACCAAAGTATACAATGCAAATGTTTATGTTCGGACATCAACACGCATAGATATTGAAGATCATTATTTATAAACAGTGATTTTCCAAAATCTTGAGACTAGAGTCGGGTTCAGACTCTAGCTGGATGCTAAGACATTACAACCAGATTACTACTAGAAAAACTAATAGCTCCTTGACCAACCCGGGAATTGAACCTGAGACATGCTTGTTTTTCGATATCTGGGATCGATAGGTCCACATGCTTATCTGAGGACTTGTGCCTCAGTTTGCATTACTGATGCAGAAGAAAAACAGACGCATCATTAATGATGCGTCTGTCACCAGACTTTGGGCTACTACTGAGATTTAAATTTTCGAGGATAACCTCTAAAAAACCTTAATAATACCTTTTTATAACATTTAAATAATAAACATTCTTATAAACCATCAACAATCGAGCCCTTAGACCTCATAAATCCAGCCCTGTCATTAAATCCTATACATACTTATTAATGAATATGAATACGAGAAGAAAAACCTTTGTACCCCATTTTATAACAATTACGCGAACTGTGGAGTATGAAATTTGGCAAAGTTAATGTTTACATTGCGGAAGACTGCAGAAACCTAATATTTTTAAACTAGCTGCAGCGTGCAGCCCGCTGCATTATAAAAGTTTTTAGTGAATCCCGCGGGATTCATTTTTTCGGGATAAAAAGTAGCCTAT
>DWBA01000240.1:0-15059 GCA_018236825.1 Apodemia zela | reverse complement strand
CAATGAATAGGAGCTTCACCAAGTGCCAATGATGAAGTCTAGTATATATCAAAATAAACACTTATTGTGTTTATACAGTTTGTAAAAAACCCCTGTCCGATCCGAAAGAGGCACATAGGCAGGTCGATAACATTATCAAAAAAGTAATAAAATAATTCTATTTATAAAAATAAAATTAATATGAATTTTAAAATATTCTTATTTAAAAATAGCCTTTAATATCACTTAAAGTTAGTAAATATTTTAAACACGCACCACCACGTCAAGTCAACGGCCGCACGTAAACACAACATGAAATGGACCGACCGCTCCTTGACGTAGCCGCCCTGCGCCTTCCAACATTTTTAGTCGTCATTTTGTGATTCCATAGTAATATTTGAAATATCATTGAAGATTAATTATACTAATCGAAATTATTTTTCCTATTTATAGCATGAAATTATAGCATATTATATGTTTGTATTAAGCTACCAAACAATACCCTTGACGATCAGACAGGGTTTTTATTACACTGCATAAAACTTTAAGGTCACACAACAACGCCCGCACCATGTGAAATCATTAGCGCTACCTGCGCTACATGTTAAGATGTTCTTATCTAAGCCCTGATGCTACTGTTGCAAGATGTCCCGGCTACAGCCGAATATTAATAATATACACACTATTTTGAAGAATTGTGTTACTAGCTCATGTAAAAGATTTTACTATACCGTATTGCCTAAATGAAGCTTAGTTACATGTTTTGCGGACGTTTATGAAAAAACTAATTGCCCCGTTGCTGTCTAAGCACAAAGGTCTTAGATCGACCAAGGAAGCTAACAGTTTGTCCCCTAGAAATAATTTCTGAGTAATATCGCAATGCGCAAGGTACTTGCTTTGCGTGCTGTCTGTATTATTGTTCCATCTAAGCCCCGCTTACAGAAGGTTCCCGGAACGGCGAGGAAGCTGACCATTACGTACTGTCTTTCTGATTCGTCTTAATAGCCTGTGTAATGTTTGGCTTTTCATTTGGTGTACGCTGGGAACTATTACAGCCAGGATGTAGGACTCACGACGCTTAGAAGTATTATGTTATTTACTAGATTTATTTCTCCCAGCCTTTTATGGAGTAACAAAGTTGATGAACTGGTTTTGTTACGCTATTTATATTGAAGTTATTTTTCAGAATTGTTTCATTGTTTTGAAGTTGATGTTTTTGGAGGTTATGGTATATCCATCACAAAATTGCAATTGAATTCCTAATTATTAGCCCAATTTAGTAACGAATGCCTTACATAATATTGTTACCATGTGGTATGAGTACAGATGGGCTACAATATTGACGTATATCCCCACGTGACGGGTGTTTTTAAAAGTTTCTGATACCAGCCTGTTTTAAAGAAGGGACTTCTCAATGTAGGGAAAATAAGATAAGTCTGAAAGAGAAAACATTCTGGACAATATTGTAATTAAAAAATCGCTAGTAACCGGTTTAGCGTAATACAAGTGTCACGATGGAGTGAACTTGCAATATTTTGGAATAATGATGCAGGTTCAGTAAACGCAAAGAAAAATATAAATCTAATAACATATGGCTTGCTAATCAAATACATTATCTGAACTAATTCAACAGAAATCCAGCTTATCACCCATGTTTAGTTTGAAGAATTTCCAGACACCTACACCTATGTTCACCAAGTCAAGATTAAACGATCGCTTTAACCATTCGCTCAATAGTTAATCCGTTAAACTCGGTTAAACCAATGACACGTGCGGCTGTGAAAGTTTTAAAATAGGAATGGATACCTCAGCCGTTGTCAGCCCGAATTGAAATATTGTGGATTTTATTTGTGTCTCTGATTTATTACCGTCGATTTCAATTTGTAGGTATCGCGTCGTTTTCAATATAATTTATAGCTTTTTCAGAATGGCTTAAAACATTACGAAGTACTATTTCAACTGTATGTTTTTTTATAGTCAATATCTCGTCGAAATGGTGGTCAGCCAGTTTGCCTATTGATAATAAGGCATTATCGGGTTCGATTCTCGCGCCGGAAAATATTGAGATTTTTTAATTTAAAAAATCTTAGCTCTAATCAGAAACTCTGCTCTCTAGTTAGGCGGCTTATAAAAACAGCCACTATTGAATGAATTGAACATGAGAAATAATATTTTACGAAAATACATAATTCACTCGGGTTCAGTACCACCACCTTATTTTATTCGGCCGCAATAAGAACGATCAAGGATTATTATTTTTTGTGTTATAGCACTCACCCCGTGCTTAGGGAACTTGATTTTTTTTTAAAAACAACAAAGAAAAATATCGACACGCGGGATTTGAACCTGCGACTTTAGGGAGACAGTTGTTGTTTTTAAAGATCAGGGATTATGTTGACGATGGTTACTTTGGCAGCTAACAGGTAACCAAAGTATGTACCTTAATTTCGTTAAAGTGGTATTTTCATGGTCAGTTTAGCATGGTTATAATCCCCTGCCAGACACCCCTATAGTTTTGCGCTTACATTGCAAACGCTAGCTAAACTTTACGAGATAGATCAAAGTAATGTACTACGGAATTGTATTAAAAAGATTTAGAAAAAAGGCTACGATGCTACGATGCTCTTAAGGAACTATTTTGTTACTTGTTAGCTGCCAAAGTAACCATCGTTCAAATTTCTTAATGTCTGATCGTTCTTACCTGCGTTGGGGACTATGCACTGAGAAACTTGCAGGTTTAATAAAATGACGAAGGTCTGGCTAACGCGAGCTCTTAGGATAGTATATGAATAAGAACAATTCAAATCCATTACAAAATGGATTTGAATTGTTCTTATTCCATTCAATATAAAATTTTCAGTTTTTTCGAAAAAGATTATTTGCTCATACCCGACTATGCGCCTGATTTATGGATAGGTCACTACATGAGAATTAAAATGCTTGGTAATGCCGTAAACATCTTCACAAGGTTTTACATATATTATATTTACTAACTAATCTAATCTAGGTAACTGATCTAGGTAAATAGGAGTAAATAGTAAAAAACCATCTAAATACGAAATTTCGTCAAAATCTTTAGAGCCGTTTCGGAAAAACCAATTACATACAAATATACTAGAATTGCTTGTTTAAAGCATCGGATTAGATTAATACTAATACCTAAAAATATTAATACCTAAACCCAGCAATCTTTATTAAACAGAAATATAAACACCCTGGTTTATTTACAAGCTAGGCAGAGTGAAACGAACACCGATATTCATTCCGGTTCACACTAGACACCAGCTTGTCGGCTGACGAGATGGATGGACAACGACTATCAGTAATTAAATTGGGATCGATGATAGCTTCGGAAACAACCCCTTGTTTCGGAAGCTATCATTGTTCCCAATTATCCCAGTCCCAGTCCAACAACAGATCCCAGTTAAAACTCTACCACTAGACTCTGAGCTGCTACTGAAAACAAGATAGTCACATGCCAAAGAGAAATGGAGCGCAGTATGCTCAATATAAAGAAAATTCAAAAAATTCGACACTCAAAAATCAGAGAAATCACAAAAGCCAAAGACATACTTGTACAAGCCTTAACCGCAAAATGGAAATGGGCTGGACATGTAGCACGCCTCCAGGAGTCAGGACCACAGATGGACTAAAATAGTGACAACTTGTAAAGGCCTACAAGGAAAAAGAAAAAGGGGCAGACAGTTTGCAAGATGGGACGAAGATATTACAAAATTAGTGGGGCAAATACTTACCAAATAGGCTTAGAAAAAGAATGATCTATTTTAAGATACTTCCAAGATATATAAGGCATTTTTATTTATCCCAGTCCCAGTCCCAAAACAGATCCCAGTTAAAACTCTACCACTAGACTCCGAGATGCTACTGAAATTTATACTTTAAACCTCAATAATATGTTATGCCGAACCCAGAGTTTGAACTCAGGACCTCAAGATCTGAGTTGAATAGGCTAGAAAGAAAAAAATAATATTATTTGCAAAAATATGGATGTTACAAATTACTACAGATTGTTTCAAGATACCAACATATTCTACCATAATATTGGGGTATGATAAAAACAATATACCATATTATATGTTTTTATCATAGCCAATTAAATGTAACCTTATTTTTTCTTTCTTGAATTATGTTTTATAATAAAAGTAAAGTGTTCAAACAAAAATACCCGAGAAAACACATTTTGCGAGTGAAATTATGTCATGTTAGCGAGCGAGCGTAACTACTAGGGTTTCATAGCAGCTGACAGGATTAAGTGGTATTTATGTCAAGAATTACGAAGGCAAAGGTCCTGGCTCCGTATATTCTAGTCCGGATGTAGGTTGTTACCCTACTCGACACCTGAGGCCCTGCTCATAAATGTAGCTTGTATTGTTATACTACAGTTGAATTCAAATAACAAAATGTGTACAATATGAACAAGTATTTGATACAGAAATTTTTAGGGTTGTACCAAACTTTAACAATAGGTACTTTTTGTTATATCAATAGTCGGATTGTGAAAGTATATCTATTCTTCCTTCTTCTTTCAGCAACGGGCTAATTGATCGATGTGAGTTTTTGCACAGACTTGGTTATTACGTCGAGAAGATCCCAATAATCTATACTAATATTTTTGTTTGGTTATACGCGCTAATCTCGAAATCAGTTGATTTGAATAATTATTTTGGGTTGGATAGCCTGTTTATCCAGGAAGGTTATAAGCCATATAACATCACACTACGACTAACAGGATTGGAATATCAACAAAAAATGTGGTCTAAGCGGGGTTTTTTTTCTTTTGAGAGGTTTTCTAGCGTGCGCTGCGTTAACAGTTAAAGTTATGGAAAAATCATGTATGATCGAATTGTTCATCATAAAAAGTTGTAAAAAAAGTCCACGATAGTGTACATATATCTATTAAGGTTCACATTTTATGACTACATATGATAGTTTTCAAGTGGTTCGTGGATTAACTAAAAAAAGTTAAAGTTCCTCTATGGTATTGAATGGTATTATTGGTCCCTGTGACCCACTCCCTCTTATGTGATGCAGACGAAGTTGCGCGGGTCAGCTAGTATCTATTGTGAAAATAGAAAAATTATTGTGTGTACTGTTAGTATATATGTAAATATGTAACTAATATCACCTCTGTGGTCTAGTGGTCCGGTGTCGGAGTTGACCACACGAGGTTCTGGGTTCAATTCCCGGGACGGGCAGTTAAAAAACATGTTTTTTTCAGTTTTCTGATAAAATCATCATTGCCCGAGATTGGAAAAGTGCCTGGATGGCGATAGGCTAGCAACCTATCACATTGTGGGACCGAGTATCTTCGGCTACTTGTGGGTGCACTGGTTGTACCTCTGCCTACCTCTTCGGGGATACATACAGGGAGATACATACACATTTAACTAATAACCAAGCGGTACAGAAAGCAGTACGCTACATGATTAAACGTTATTTTTTATATTATAAGATAACAAACAATGAGATGGTTCTACTCATTGAAAGAGACAACCATGGCCTATACCTATATGACAGCTGAGATGTCAATGGTAGATTGCCGTCCGTGTCGCGGGATGGTAATACCACATGAGTAGAGAAACGAAACAGAGACAAAACTTTACATATTCTGGAAGGGTTTCCACAGAAGCATAAACGGGGAAGCATAATTCAAAAACTGATTATAACAAAATTGCGGAATAGAGTTTGGTAATATAGCTACACAACTATCATCAACATTCAAAATCTAATTATATTATGTTTACGCTGGATAATTAAAAAATCAAATAACATGTTACCCCAAGTGCGGATTACGATGCTTCGCATGGGGTAGAGGAGGAATTGCTGCCATTTTCAGTTAATTTTGCTGCGTTACATAATTCACATATAGTAGATATATCTTTTGACTCGAAGCAGCTATTTTATTTTATTTAAAAGTTTTTGTAAATATTTATCGATTATGTAAGTAAAAAATGTGTTTATAGTAAATATATAGCGCCAAATTATGATCAGCCAAAAATCATTAAAAAGAAAATCATTAGAAAAAAATTAAAGGAATTTCAAACTGCAATCTAATGATACCAATGAACCCTAATATAAAAGAGTGAAGAAGATTGAGGCGCCCAAAAATATGAAGACGTCTAAACCGATCAATGCTGTCGCATTTGTACGAAAAATGAGAAATGTTACCATTCCAAAATATCGCCATTAAAACATGCAGGACTGTGTCCATTACAGAGCTCTTACAGAGATCTTCTCAATAAGTAATTGTGCGGTTTAATTAAAAAAAAATTAAAAAAATACACCCTCTGACCGCATTATTAAGAAGCACAATCACCTTTTTTCTTTGTATAATTGTCAGTTATGTACAACTGCTACAGTTTAAAAGCTGCACCTATGCCAGGCTAACAAACACAAAGCAGTGCTTTAGTAAGAGAGTTTCGTTGGCTCTCTTTGGATAAAAAACGATAAAAAAAATGCTTACACACAAACTATTCTTTTGATTTGTAGTTGAGAGTTTCTTTTACGTTATATTTTCGTGTTTCGTTTCGTTTACTTTTGTAATGTTATAAGCACATCTACAAATAAATACTTTCTAACTATTGCACAGACACAAAATCTAAAATTCATTATTACCACTCCCTAGTGCAAAATTTACAGTTTCCTTTTCAGGGAGTATGCCCATTAAGTGTTGAGATAAAAATTATGAATGCAAGAGGAAACGCCATTAGGGGATTATTAATTCCGTTAGCAATGCCATTATTACCCGGCCGGTGGACTAATTCCCTTATCTTTTGTTCAGTTTTGAGTGTGTTATAGTTATGATTTGTTTCATAATTAGTTATCCTGTATCAGCGTTCTACGGGCATCTTTATATTTTAAATATCTTATGTTAGATCTAACTGCTACTGCTGATCTTGTATTTAGTTTTATTCAGCGTAATTACAAATTTTATTCGATTTGTGACATTTTTGAGGCAATAAAATTAAAATAATTTTAATAAATATTTTAGTAACAACGTGAACGAGTGGTAAACAACCCAGATTAGAAATTCGATGAGGCTGTTCGATGCCCGATAGAGGCAAACATTTGTGTGTTGAACATATTATATGTTTGTATTTCTGGATTTGGATGGTTATTAAATACATTAAGATGAAAATACCGAAATGAGACACTTGTAATTTTATTTTATTTTCAGTTCATTTATATATATTTTTATGATAATATGATGATATAGTATGATTGACTCACACCTATCAACACACGCAAATAATTTGCTGCTCAAGGATTACATCAGTTCATATAATTTGTACCTACTAAGTAAAGGTTGTCTGGGCCAACACGCATGTACATCTTTGATACATGTTTGTGGGCGATGGTTGTTTCTTTCCTTCAGGAGAACGACTCGCTTGTTTACTATCATAAGATATAATTAAATGATTTAAAATTATCACAAAATCTTTTTGAATTTATTGCAAAATTCATAACATATTTTCATTCAATAAATATAAATTCATTGTTTTCGACGAAAACAATAAATATTATAGAAAATAGTTTCGTACCAAACAGTTGACAACCCTATTTTCTATAATCTACGAACATGGATGTGACAGTTTATTTCGTTAGCCACTTAACATATGATTGACCTGGGACGCCCGCCGCGGCCGCCATCGAATGTCACAGGAACCCCTCCAGTTAACTCTCATTACCGCTCACTATTTTCGGTTGCCGATTGTACGCATCAATAATTTCTAGTTTCGTATCAAGTCATTACGAGGCAGGCAGAAAATAAATACCTACACCAATCTGGTAAAATTTTATCACAGATTTTCTACGAGTTGATTAAGGCCTCCTTTTATGAACAGGCTATCTGCTTTACAGCCAGGCAGTACTATACATGAAACATTACATCTCTGTGATACAAATTTTTCCGCTTGTTGATCCGGGACCCTTTCAAAGAATTTATCAAATGCCCTACTGCTCGACATCTCGTTATCGCGGAGTTAAGTTCGCTAACCAATTATCCAACGGGACGGGAGTTAAACATACATAAATATCTTCACGTCAGACCCCCTTACGGGGTAGGCAGAGAGAGGCGAGTGCCATATGTCACGATCCTTGCAGATTTGTCTTGCTTGTCTCCACATTCATTACTCTCTTCATACAGACAAGCCGGTTGCGTATACTCTTCTCACCAACTTCGGACAGTACCCGATCAATCTGATCATGGTATGTCAGTCTTGGTCTTCCCCGGTACCTTCATCCTTCCACATTCACATTGTATATCTGTTTTGTTAACCTTTCATCTACCATTCATTCTACATACATTAAAACTAATTTCTAAATTTTAATGTTATAAACACTTAATAATATCTTTAATAATAATAATTGTTAAAACATTTATGCCTAATTGCACTAACCTTGTCTTAGCTTAGGACAATCTTTATAAGCATGCTATCACTTTCTTTTCATTTAAGACAAAAAATGACAGCATACTCTTCTCCTAACTTAAGACTGTGTTAGTGCAATTGGCCGTTAGATAATTTAATGTACTAAGTATCTGTATTTTTTATATATTAAGACAGCAAACAAGCACATGGCTAACATGAAGAAAAATGACAACCATCGCCTATAGACACCAAAGATGCTAATGGTGCGTCGCTAGCCATGTGGCGAGATGTAATGCCACATGTAGAAGTTTACCGGCTACCTTACCCTGCAAATTGGACCGCAAAAGTGACAAACATTGACGCTATTGAGGCAGGAATAGGTAAAGCAGTGATAACGGGTGAGATATTGCGGAACTCTACCACCTAGTAAACACCTTTTTCCAACAATTTTTATAACACAACTAGCTGACCCGGCAAAAGTTGTTGGGCCATTATTACTATTTTCTTCTAGGGTTTCCCACATTTTCTTACCGGCTTAGGATACGCAGCGTGTGATAATGTCGACAAAAGAGGTTTGACCAATAAGAAAAGTTAATATGTTGTTTATTCAGCGCGACGTGCGTTTCTTACTGGTCAAATTCAAACCAAACCTGTTTTATCGATCTCGACATTGTCATACGCTGCTTATCCTAAGCGGGATGGACTTAAACAAATATTTTAAAACAACAATAATTAGCGAAATCGGTTCAGCCGTTCCCGAGTTTTTTTTTATATTATAAGATAGCAAACAAGCAAATGGGTCTCCTGATGGAGAGATCGCCTATAGACACCAAAGATGTCAATTGTGCGTTGCTATCTTGTAGCGAGGTCTTAATGCCACATGCATAAATTTACCGGCTACCTCACCCTCCAAACCGGAACACGACAGTGATAAGCACTGACGCCTTTGCGGCAGGAATAGGTAAGGCGGTGGTACCAGACCCGGGCGAGACAATGCTGAACTCTGCCACCTAGATATGAATGTAGTGTGTCTAATATTAATTTTTATTAATTTAATGTTTTTCTAATGCACATTATTTAAAAATATTAGGTTTCTGCAGTCCTCCGTAATGTAAACTTTAACTGTGCCAAATTTCATACTCCACAGTTCGCGTAATTAACTTAAAATGGATACAAAGTTTTTGCTTCATATTTAATACAAAAATATAGAGATAGCGTTAGATTTCAGGTCAGATCCCCAAAAAGCTAAGGCGTTCGTGCGATATGCATAGGTCTATGACGTAATTAAGGTAATTACATACATATCTTCACGCCAGATCCCTTATGGGGTAGGTAGAGAGAACCGAGTGCCATATGTCACGATTCTTACGGATTTGTCTTACTTCCTCCACATTCATTACTCTCTTCATACCGACACGCCGGTTGCGAAGACTCTTCGCACCACTTTTGTAAAGTATCCGATCAATCTGATCATGGTATGTCAGTCTTGGTCTTCCCTGATACTTACATCCTTCCATATTCGCATTGTACCTATATCTAATCTGTTTTGTTAACCTTTCATCTAGCATTCTTTCTACATGTCCGAACCAACGGAGCGTGCCCTTTCTCATTTTACACCGACACTTTCTTTCAGGCCTAATCTCTCTCACTTAAGGTAATTAATTTGCAACTTTTAAAAGTTTAGTAAGATAAGGATTGGTTTAAAAATTGACGGGAACTCAAGCAGCACAATAGTCCATCGACGTTCACCACTTTCCCCCACGTCCGTAGCAAAAGCAGAAACACACAATTTATGTACTCAAAGTACGTTTCACTTCGTAACCGAAGCATCTGTAGGAGATTCTAATAGCTGAATTATTCCGCAAAGTAACGCCTAAATTTGATACATTTTACACCTTTTTTTATCTTATTAATATAGATACGAGTATATCCATGGTATAAGATTATAAATGTGAAAGTCTGTCTGTCAGTTTCGCTTTAACTGCTGAACCGATTTTGATCTAATGTGTCAAGGAGATAGTTGAAGACCTGGGGTTAAACGTGGGCTTATTAAAAAAATCAACCCTTAAGGGGCTGACATCGGGGATGAAACTTTATATTAGAGATTTTTCAGTTTTTTAGTAGAGATTTAGATTTACTATTCGGTATTCGGCTTATTTGGCTGTTTTTTTAGGTATTCGGCTGAATATTGAAAAAAGTTCGGCCGAATACCTAATCTTGAGAAAAATTCGCGCATATAACTCAAAAAAATTATATATTTTATCAAGAAAAATCACAATTTAATGATCAAAATTTTTCAACTAAGGTAAGTTGTTATGAATGAAAACATTTTTACAGCATTTCTTTATATGGATTATTCTATGGATAATCAGATAGAAAATATTTACAATACAATACAGCAAGACTATTTACTCAATCTAAACTAATATTATTAAGAGGAAACATTTGTGTTTTTGTATTGTTTGTAATGTTTTCACACAAAAACTACTGGACCGATTCCAAAAATTATTTCACCATTAGAAAGCTGCATCTTCACTGAGTGACATAGGCTTTTTATCTGACGGATTAAAGGGAAATAATGATTTTTTGTCATGCAAACGAAGTCGCGAGCATCTGCTAGTCTGTCATAAATAAATAATACGTGTCGTTACGCGATCAGTCAATCACCTCGCTAATAATATAAAGACGTCGCCGAATATTCAGTATTCGATCAAGGGCCTGGCCGGATATTCGTTACTCGGCAAAATCACTATTCGTGGCATCTCTACTCTATATGTATATTGTATACTGATGACATGTTATTAGTTATTACTTGTGGGCGAAGCTGCGTCGGTCAGCTAGTATTAAATGTATTTAAAAATGCATGCACAGGCGTTGCAACAGAATTACCCGGACCAGATGGATGTCTTAGCGTGCGTTGAGAAGTTGCTAAACACATCGAGTCAGGCATATCAATTAAACCACGAAACAATCTCGACCTACTTTTTTGTTAAATCATGCACGCAAACTTATTTATAGCTTCTAATATAAGGTTCACTGTGGTCTTTGTTTAAATAAACGTTTGAATACAGATAAGAAATGAGAATAATTATTTGAGGTCAAGTAGTACTATGATGTTAATTTAATAAATAAAAACGTTTTTAATAGCAACTCAGCATATATTATAACTTATAAGTAAAAAACGGCACCTACAAACCCTAAATATTTTTAAGATAAAAAAAAGTATCTTCACGCCCGTATCTCCTAAGAGGTAGGCAGAGGTACAACAAGTGCATCCACGATTAGCCGAAGATAGTCGGTCCCATAATGTGATAGGTGGCTAGCCTATCGCAAACCGGGCAACGTTGATTTTACCAGAAAACTGAAAAAACTAATTTTTTTTAATTGCCCGACCCTGGAATCGGATCCGGGACCTCGTGTGGTCAACTCCGACACCGGACCGCTGGATTATAGAGGCAATATATAATAATATGTTTAAGATCTGATAATAATGTGAAAATTTATTTCAACAACCCCATTCTTCTGATAGCAACTTTTCGATCCCGATTATTATAGTAAATAATAATTAAAAATTAAAAAACCCGATACATTTCTATATCATTATGCCTCCCTGCTTCATATGCATTAGGTACGGAGTCAAACAAGAAAAGAATTGATGATCTTCTAATAGGTAGTAGCTTTTAAAAACAATGTCGACTCGTCAAAAGTGCCTGTAAAGGATTATTTGAATAAAGAATTTTTGAGATTGAGTTTGAGTTTAAGAATCCTGGCATCTCCATGGATATAAATGGATCCATTTCATAATTTCTTCCGCCGTTGTCAACAAATGCGCGGTCTAAAGAAAAGCATTTCAATTTATTTTTTAAGATGTTGCTGTCTTGCTAATGATATAAAGAGCGTTGAGATAAATTGTTTATTTAAAGATAAACAAACAAACGATGCTCGCTAATGTTATGTCAATTATTTTGAAACGTTAACATTAAAAGATGGGAAATCATAAAATGTAAGAGAGCTTTTATAAGATTTAGATCTATGTAATTCGTAACTAGTGTTTTTGTTGTATTATTGTGAGAAAAAATTACTTTGCGATGAAGTCAAGTAATAGCTGAAGAGCTTGAGAATCATCTGACCACTGTATAAAAACCAAATAACCAAAATCTCGTGGTAATGACTCCCCGCTTGCTCTAACGGTTTTAAGTCATTGTTATTTTTACGCTACACTGGTTAAATTCATGTTAATTAAAAGTTAAGTGAATGCGTTAGAAGATGGTTACCATAAACAAATTATCTTACGAGAAAATTTCTGATAATATTGCGAAGTGTATGTTTTTGCTGTTGCTGTTGAATTGAACTAAATGAAGAGGGCTGTCCTATTGCACCAACCAGTAAATTGCTGGATTGCGGTGAATTATTGTGAGAATTGTTTTTTATTTCTTCCTCGCAACATGTCAGGCATCTGGTGTTGCGTACCTATTGAGCGGGTGATGAACATTTTTTTTAATTATAACAAGTCGTATGACATGTTTAAACTCTTCTGTTAATAATTTAAAAGTAAAAACAAAGAAGTGTAAACATACTTTTTGACAAGGGGAATACCTAATTGGAAATAGGTTGTTACAGTTTTACTGCTTTTAAATTATTATCTATCAAGAATGCTATATGTATTCAATATATGATTTCTTGAACGATTTTTATATAATATCATGGGAAGTAAATAAAAAATAGCTTTCCTGATACAATGCGACAATCATCACCTAAAAACCAGAGATGTTAATGTCTAATTGCCTTTCATGGCGTGGATGTAATTCTGCATGCGTTAGTTTATCGGTAACCTTACCCTCCAAATCAAAATACGCAAGTGATAAGCACTGACTGGCTAAAGAGCAGTCGGTGATAATAAGCCCGGAGGAGAGGAAGTAGAACTCCTTTACTTAGTTAATCGTAATGGTAGTGACGCTCACGTTCGCCTTTTACAGATTACCTGACTAAAAAGCAGATGGTTTGATTGAAGAATAGTTCAACAGGGTCCTAGGAAATATCCACGAGCTCTTAGATCATGAAGTAAACATTACAAATATAAAATGTAACACATTTGAACTTTCAACCCGTGTTATGTGAATTACCTTGAAACACTTTCATTTAGTACCTACTGCAACTCGAGCGGCTTCGGGGTTACATTTCAATAACAAAACTGATCAAGTTGAATATTAATGTATGCTATGAATAATTAGAAACTGTAATATTTAAATCTAGAACTTAAATATTGATAAAATATTAGTATTCGCTTTAAAATGTTATTTGATTAAACACTTAATAAAGCTATCCAAATTCATTAAATTTTAATTTCGTTTTAAATTGCCTTATACGTTTTTTTTTTAAATTTCGATAAGGGAGCGCTTGACCACAATCTCGCCTGATGGTAAGCTAAGATGTGGCCTAAGATGGAACGCGCTTATTTAGAAGGTACCCTTTTGGGTTCACTCTTCTCTTGGGATTTTTAATGGGACTAGTATCTGCTCATTGCTTGACTTTTACCACAATTATTACTCTTTTTTTTATTGACAACAAAATTCATCAATAGCTACCAAACAAAAAAAGAGAAAATCGTTTGACGATCAGAATATATATAAATAAATACAAATATTCACTAGACATATTACACAAATTGATCTAACTCCAAAGTAAGCAAATATTTGCTTGTTAACAAGATGAACGAAATTTAAAGATCAATTTAATAACGTTATTCAAGAAGACAACTTTGTTTTGTTACTGCAATACAAAATAATAAAATGTAGGTACCTAGAACCGACAATGACTTTAGATGTGTCTTAGTGATGTAGTGCTGTTAGCCTGTTATCGCTAGAATCTCAGGAATTTAAATAGCATATTTTATATTATAAGATAACAAACAAGTAGATGGCTCTCCTGATGGAAAGAGACAACCATCGTCTATAGACACATAAAGATGTTAATCGTACTATCCTTGTGTCGAAGTCTTAATGCCACATGCATAAGTTTCCCAACTATCTTACCCTCCAAAACAAGACAGTGATAAAAACTGACCCTATTTCGGCAGAAATAGGTAAGTAGGTGGTACCAGACCCAAGCGAGACAATGCAGAACTCTACCACCTAGTAGCCACGATGGTAGTGACTCGTATAGCCTACCGTTCGTCTCTTTCGAAATGCCTGGTAGAACAGCAGATTATCTATTCTACAAAAGGAGGCCAGACCGACACGGAGGAAATTGTGTTCCTGTTCGAAAGTTAAAGAGCAGTGTTATAGCTTTGTTTTTATCCACGCCAATAGCAGAAAATAACTTTGGTCTATTTATAAGTCTTCAGGAGCACTGTTTGCTTTTCTTCTGTGTTCTAAGTATATCCAGTGATAGAATAAAAATAAAATTAGAAAACAAAGAGCAGTCGTGTTAAGGGTCTCAATAACAAAAGTCGTTCGGCTTCGTTTACGTTAAAATTTATTTTTCTAGAAAACAGTACTTTTTGGTGGATTGTAAAAATAAGCCCTTTCCTATATAACGAATATGTGAAAATTCATGACGAAAGTTTTTACAGCTAAGATGTGAAAGCGCATTATTTTTTTATTTTTTTTATATTATAAGATAGCAAACAAGCAGATGGGTCTCCTGATGGAAAGAGTCACCCATCGCCTATAGACACCAAAGATGTTAATG
>DWBA01000239.1:0-15059 GCA_018236825.1 Apodemia zela | reverse complement strand
CCCATAACACAAGCAAATAATTTGCTTACTTTGGGGTTAGATCAGTTCGTGTAATTTGTCCCGGAATATTTTTTTTTATATTTATTTTATTTTTATTTATTCATTAAAATCATCAAACGTACCTATATGTTTTAGGGAGGCTGAAGTCATAAACCAAGTTGTATATTTTTCTTACAAAATACTTTTGCTTACCATAGACACTGCTGTAGTCTGCGCGTCTGATGGTCGTGGTGGTGAGAAAGCTGCGTCGAATCGCAGGTCGAGTTGCAGCATGAACACTGCTGCTGCTAGCGTAGTTAGTGATACTGTGAGCTGAGCTGCTGCTACCCCTGTACATGTTTTGCTTCCGCACCTGTAAATTTCTAGTGTAATGAAATGGAAAGTCGGTTGCTGCAGTTTTACCGCGTTTAAATTATTCTCGATAATTTATTACGCGGGCAAAGCTGCGTAAAATGTCTGGTAAAATAAAATGAGTTGTATTTATTATATATTTTCAAGTCTTCGTAGTTGTCGAAGCCATTGAAAGCAACACCAAAAAAATCCGACAGAACGGAAGCAAAAATGTGAACAAAGGACATTAGGTATTCTAAGAACCCAAGATAATATTCACGAGAATTTCCTATTCATAAGGAGTACGTAAACCACGTCAATCAATCTTTTCATGTTTCACGCTAAGGGCTGTCGGGAAACAATTTTCATTTTCCATAATTTATTATTTGTTTACTTAAAACTGAAAATATATATACATCGGATGTCCCCGTGTCGATCCGAGCTCTTTTCTAGAGTTCCGAAGTAAACTAGGAACCTTATAAATTTTTAAAAATATCAAAATTATTCCGGTTCCAAGGTAAGGTAAGGTCCCAAATACTTAGTTGCAAATTTTCCTAAGCCTCGCTGGTTGTCTGGCAGAAATCGCTCAAAAGCGATAAGACCGCCATTTGGTATACCTTTCTGTTAGCGTGTCAATGTAGTGTAAAATCCCTATTTGAGTGGTATACAATAAAGTGTTATATTATTATTATCCTAAGCCGGCAGAACACGTTACACGACAATGACAAGCTTTGACGCTATTGCGGCAGGAATAGGTAAGGCGGTGGTACCTTGGTCTTGACCCGAGCGAGGCGTTGCAGAATTCTACCACCTAGTAAACTTGACCAATCTTCGGATTTTACGAACTGCCTGGTAGGAAAGCCATTAGTTTATACTTTAAAAATGGTTTGTCTATCCTTTCGAAAAGATACGAGACATGACACAGCCTTTGTGACCACATTGTTGTACAGTTCAGTGATCACTTGTCTGAGTACTGTATATTATCCTCAGTGCTAGCCAATGTTCTACCTCACGCATGTCGGATGTTAATTAATTATTATTTATACTAATATTATAAAGAGGTGTTTGTAAAACTCAACAACTACTCCACTGATTTTAGCCACTTTCACCTACATTACCATACAAAGGCTATTTTTTTATCCATCTTATAAAAGGGTGTGAGACACGTGAACGCTTAATTATTATAGTGTCACCAACTTGTGAAATGTCATTCTTTCAGTCAGTTTTTCTTAGTAAAATTGTAAAATAGCAACTCTAAACGCCACAACTAGCGCCGCCGTTAGCCTTATCAGTTCAATAAGTTGGTGTATAATAATAACTCAACAACCTGCTGGCCTACTCTTGAACACAATATAAATCTTTAACGGATATTCAAAAACCAACAATTATCGAATATCTGTACACAAACGTTACTCTTCAAAGCAATATTGCCCACGTGTGGAAATAAAAGCAATAATGAGTAGTTCCAAAAAATTTCGAAACTCGTGTGGCGCTGTCGACGAATCCAATTATTAACAATGGTTTTCCAGAGTACGAATTACTTCAAAATTGATTTGTTCAATAAATAAAACTTAAATCGATTTTCAAGAGTAGCCCTGCTGAAGTCCACTCTTCACAATGTTCCATGATGGGCGATTAAAGACACGCACGTTATGTAGAGGGCATAAATGTCTGTGATGGGCCATCATTGGCCATGATCGTGCGCAATCGCCGTTGTGTCGACAGTACTAAATGATTGTTCACGATTGTGTGGAGAGTTGCACGATCATGGCGGCAATGATGGCCGATCATTTGATGGGCCATCATGGCCCATTGTAAAGAGAAGCCTTGAGTCCTGCTTTTCATTTATTTCTATTGAGCGAGCAAAATGAGTTACCAATATTCCACGACTCATAGTTTTGTGGTACACATTGCGAAAAAATCTCTCACATTATCTATGACATAGATTTGTTATCTATTGTTATTTGTGTCAATAATTAATTACAACAATAAATGAAGGGTAATATTGACATATAATTGCCAGCAACAAAAATAATGGAATATAATATGTAATGTTTCTATTTCTAATGTTTGAATGTTGTAATTTTGCCCCGTGGCATAGAGATTAATATTATATTCGGCACCGATCATGGAGGTTCCGGATTTAATCCCCAGATCTGGTAGCTATTGAAGTTTTGTTGAAGTTCTACTCGAAATCCCTAAATTTTATTAGCAGCTCGTAATCTGATAGCAATGTGTAAACACCACTGTGCTTCGGATAAGAACGTAAAGACGTCAGCCCCGGTTATCGCTAGAAATAAGCGATAATCGTTTATCGGGTCGGTAAAATGCGGCGATGTGGATCTCTAAACACTCTTGGATTTTAATCGTGTTGCGTGTGCGTTTTTTTATATCCTTAGATAACAAACAAGCAAAGCCATCTTCTGATGGAAGGAGAAAACATCGCCTATAGAAACCAAAGATGTTAATGTTGCGTTGCTATCCGTGTGGTGGGCTGGCAATGCCTCATGCATAAGTATACCGGCTACCTTACCCTCAAAACCGGAACACGACAATGACAAGCATTGACGCTATTGTGGCAGGAACATGTAAGGCGGTGGTACCAAACCGGGCGAGACGTTGGGGAACTCTACGAACTAGTAGTCACGATGGTAGTGACACGCATAGCCAATCGGTCGCCTCTTGCGACCTGCCTGGCAGAACGGCAGTTGGTCTATTCTTCAAAGGAGCCCGAATCAACACGGTGTTAAATGGGCTTAATGTTTGAGATAAAAATATAGAAAAATTACTCAACAAATCACATCATATTTGTCATCATAGTTGATATTTCCTGTTTAAAAAATACGTCTAAAAGTCACGGAAAACATCACGCCGAGCACTATTCAGACAAAATCTGCATTAGTGAACATCGATACACAAAAAATATATTTCTAGAAACACGAAAAAGACTTACCTCAACACCAGTCACTCCCAGAGCCGTCACCAAATTCGGAGTCAACCTGAACGGCACCTTCTCGGGAACCCGCAAAGTTTTGCCTTTTTCAAAACACACGTTATAGTCTATGTGCACTAGTTCACCGGTTGTTAAGTCCACTAGCACATTGTCCAAATGTCTATCACCTAACCCAATAATATAACCAATCATACTCATTACAGCTACGGAATAACTGTAACGACGAGTCATTTGCCACCACTGTTCCGGACTAACGCTACTACACCACAGCTCTCTCCATAGTAAATCAGAAGGAGTTTCTGCTGACAACTCCTGTAAAACTTTCTTAAGAATCGACACAGGCCATTCTTTTCTGTTTTCTGTAGATACACCAGCTTCTTTTAAAAGAGGGCTGAGTTTATTGTAGAACAGTTCTGATGGACGAAGAACATTAACAGTTTTGTTGGTTTTGGCGGAAAGAGTAGCAGCTTCGCGGTTTTGCCAACGCTTGTATAAAGCGAACAATGGAGTCACATTGTCTACCCAACTTATCAATCCGGAACGAGGACCAAGAGGGATAACTGAGTAATGTCGAGCTCTGTATGTTTGGTTGTCATTGTTTTCAGAATCCCTTGCTAACATTGTGTTTGTTATTGACAGCAGTTGCATTATTCTTTCATCTAAATGCAAATCTTCAAGACCTTTGAACAGATATGTATAAGTCTTCCCATCTGAGCCATTGAAAACTAACTTTTTAGGTCTAGTCTTTGTTGGTAAAATTGTCACATTGTTTTCAATGGATTTTATAGTTATTCTGACAGTTCTTTGATTTGTATGTAATCCTGGCATGGTAATTACTGTGTTTTTCAATTCAGCCAATATAGGACTAATATCTGACATTCTTAAGATGTATGTAGTTCGTTTATTTACTTTCTGCTGTAATTTAATTTGTAGTTGCTTCAGAGGTGCCCAGGATTCTTGAGGTTTTTCTGGATTAGTAGGATTTTTTAACTTGTTTATAACGTCTGCAATTGTATCCTGGAATTTTGTTTGGAAAGCAACTTCATGAGGCGTTTCTGGTTTTGCTGAAGTGATTTGGTGAAGTTGTTCCAAAACAAAAACAATTGGCTCAAATATTATGCGATGTTTCTCTTTAATAAGTTTTTCTTTTTCTTCTGAAGCTAAATTTGCATTATTTTTAACCTTAGCTACTTCAGCCTCCAATTGTGTTAAGCGTTTGCTGAATTCCGAATGGTGTTGTACTAAAGTGCCCAAACAGAGTTCATCCCAAAGTAAATTAATTCTCTGTAGCTCTTTAACTAATAACTTGACTTGGAGAATAGTTTTTGGAGCCTGCTTTGCAAGAGTTTCCACCATATCGAGGAAGCATGAATTTAATTCATTATTGACAACTTTATCACTTGCCGTGTCTTCTAAGTCTAAATTATCATCGTCACTCTCTGCATCATCATTTGATAAGTAAGAACGAGCTCCATTGAGTTCCGTAAAGCTATTTTGTTCATTTTCAACTGCACCCACTACTGCTGGGAAAGTAATTAAATGCGGCGTATCCTCAGCTAATCTACACAGTAAATCAGAAACGCATTTTCTCACATATGTTTCAGGGTGGTTAAGTCTTGAAAAAAGTTGTGGAATAATTACTTTCCACGGTTGTGTAGGTGTATTTGCTAAGCCAGATTCCAAAACATTTTGCAATTCCATAGCATGTTTTACTATTAAACGGAGAAGACGTAATGTCGCATTTACAACTGCATTTTCACCACTGTGATTAATATAATCCGATGCACATATTAACTGCAAAAATTTGAAATAAGCATCTGCTGATAATTCAAAATACGAAAATACTCTTTTCTGTGCCTGACGCCAAATATCAACCAAAAGCGCTAGATGCTCAGGAAAAGCATTGTTAAGAGACGGTACTGTTCGTAGCTGACTTTCTATCATCTCTGATGTATTTATTTCATTCCAATCTATATCCTCTTCATCACAAGTAGCCTTAGTTTTTGATAGTATTTCACAAACTGCTTCAAAATCTTGTTGAGAACATCCAATCATTACACTTTCTATTTGAAGTTTATCATTTTCTGTAAGTTGCTCTCGTGTCTTTGAACTGAATTCTACCATTTTACGACCCCATCTAAAGCACCAAGCTGCAAAGCTAGCCCATGCTTTAGCTAATCCTGGACATTGATTTACTCCAAATTGTAGTAACTTACCAACAGCTGAATCAGATACTGGAATCACATTTTCTGAGATATTGTTGTCGACTAAACCTATTTCAGGTAAAGCAGATACTAATTTTAATAATGGCGTATCTTTTTCTAAAATATCCTCACTCTCATTTTGCACCCACTTCGAGAGGGTCAATAGCATTCTAGTTCCTTTCTCATGCAGCTCATAGCCATGTTCTCCCATAGCCAGCCTTTGAGAAAATCCAAGCGATATACTTGCACATAGATTAATAGCATTAACTTTTTTTTCTTCTCTTGCATAAGTCACTTTACAAAGTTCTGCTAATGCGGTAGCATTGTTTAAAGTCCAAATATCCAAATCATAAGTGTTTTGTGAGGCAGTTAATATATCACCTATATCTTCTAAATTGTCAAAAGTTATACTCATTTGGAGTGCTTGATTTTGTTTAAAGTGCTTTAACAATTCTCTTTCAGCCATGTTTAAATTTAAATTTTTTCTGGCACTCTTTATAACATCAAGGCGCAGGCATTCATTATAAAAGATGTTTTCTTCAGACATATCAAGTTTTGTAAAGTACTGATGCCACCATAGCACACGACTTAAGTTTTTCATGTCCGTACCATACTTATTTTCTTTAATTGAAGAAGGTTTAAAAGGATTAACAGATGCTTTTCCATGTTTAATTACATTAGATAAACCATAATTAGCAAGCTGAAGTATAGCAATTTCTTTCAAAAATTGTGTAGAATTTGTTCTTGCAAAATCTTCAGCACTTAAATTAAGCAAAGCTTCACAATCACTTAACACTGCTTCTGATTTATCACCATAATCATTGTAATAAACATTAAGAGCAGTGTGTATTAATGTTAACTCAATTTTGTTTAACAATCCCTGGCATGAGCTGATATTTTTTGGTATCTCCTTTATTTCACTGTTAATTATATCCCAATTAGACAGTTCTTCAATATCTTGCCCCTCCTCAAATATTTTCAATGCTGAAAATGGTTCCACATTAATAGGTTGAGAAAAATCATTGTCACTTTCTCTCCAATACAACATGTCATCCCAATTCTGTAAATTTTTGTAACTTTCTACAATTTGTTCAGCAATAAATTTATTAACTTTTACATCTGCCTGTGTTTTTGATGAATCATTATCATCAGTTTTGTTTTTTTCATACTTATTGTATAGATCAACAGCTGATTCGAAATGTGAGTTAGCTTGCTCAGCTGCGGCCTTTAACCATCGAAGCTTTAAATCAAATTTTTGGTGGATCCATACATAAAGTCCAATTAAAACCTCTGGCTCTTGTGTTTTTATAAGACCTTTAACTACACTCATTGTAATAGCTTCAATATCAATGTTTGTTTTAGAATTAGCTGCATTTTGTAAAATAAGGGAAGCATGATATATTGCAGCGCCATTATGGCCGGAATAGATACTTACTGCTAGGGCTGCTGGGCGAATTCTATTTAACCACTCACGGCATGTGGACCAATTTGTATGGAAAAAGGTTTTAACTGGTTTTGATACAGCTGGTAAAGCTGTTGCGGTACCATCAGCAGCATTGTATGTATATTTTTCTAAAAACATCATAAATTCAATAAGCCAACGGGCTCTAGTTTGTTCAGTTACCACTAATTCAAATAACTTTTTTTGATTCTGATTTTCAACTGCATATTTTGCATCTGATGAGGAAATTTCTCTTGCAACCCCTTTTAAAGTGCTTTCTATTTTAGTAAATGTTTCTTGTGGTTTACCCAATGCTGTTCTTAATTTTAAGGTTATACATGTATGGGCTAATTCAGATAATGCCCAACTTATTGTAATTGATGTGAAGTTTGTAGCACATTGACGAAAAAATAATAAATTGTTTTCACCAGTATCTTGATTTTGTAATGGCCACGATGATATAAAAATGTTATTTAAAATCTCTCTCCTATTAAAATTTATTTGCATAAGGTTATCCATTATACCTTTGAAATGATGGTTAGGTAATGTTATAAACGACCCAGTCATCAAATAATCCTTAAACGAATTAAGTTTGGTATCACAATTTATAATATTCACATTCATTTTTCTAGTAGTAAACATTTTAACAGCCTGCTTATCCAATTCTTGCTGTACTATATCCCATGGTAATTTAAACAACACTTCCTTACACAAATTGGCCAACACCTTATTTCTGTTGTCTATATGTATCATACACAAAACTGCAATTGTTTTAAATAACATAACATTCCATGAAATACTCTTATTGTTGAGGAGAAAATGAAAATTTCGAATCACAAGCAAAGCTGTATCGTCGTCAAAACTGTAAGCAAGTGTCAACATATTTTTAATTAAAACAATAAATCCTTTTGAAACACTAACCATTGGTAAGTATTTATCAAGCTGATAGAAAATATCCGATATCCAATTCAATAAAAGCAATAATGTTTCTTTTGGTACTTGTTCATCCAAGACAATGCTTAATGTATTTAAGATGACTCCCAGATGTCCTGATGTAGGACTGGAACTAGAAACCTCTCCAAGATTTAGATTTGTCAGTCCAAACAAATCATTAGCTCTTTGTTGAGTGTTTGACACCAAATCACTAGATGCAATAAAATGATTATTCTTTTTGCAGTGTGAGTAAAGTAAATAAAGAATTGCATATTGGAGTGCAGGTCTTTCTCTCATTAAGATTTCATTGTGTGGGCACATTTTAAGTGCTAAAAGATCTAATATACTTGGCTGCAAAGCCCACATGCCAATTATAGAATTGCTTGCATTAGCTAACTCAGATAAACATTGTAAGTAAAACACTATGTGTTTTTCCGCATCATCTGTTGTAATGTTCTCAGTATATTCAGGTTGTATAATATGTATATCTTGTATAATAACCACAATTGAATTTTGAATGTCTGATAATACATATTTATAGGCTTCCTGCAAAAGTGGTATATTTTTAAGATTCAACAAATTACTATAAACGGACATAACACTTTTCAATATCTGCAGATTTCCTGATAGACGTAATGGTCGCAATAATGACTCTGGTCCAATAGTCTGTGTAATGAATTCTATTGGTAAATTTGAAGCTATTTCTTTGATAGTACAAGATATCAAGCTTATTATACTTAGGCATACACTTTCATCTATATCTAAATAATTTTCCATTTCCATAGTAATCAAAGAATACAATAAAGCAGAGCATGGAATTGATTTACCCTGTAAATACTTTAACAGAAGCATTACACATTCATTACCAGCAAGCAATAAATCGGATTCAGCGTATTCTTTCAGTGTATCAGTCAATACTTGAAGGACTTTTGTCAAAGCTTCTGTCAAGAAATTCCATGTTACTATTTGAGAAACATTTGGGCTTAATAAAGTACCTAAGCTTTTAACAACCGTATTGAATACATTTAAAAATGAAGAAATCTTTTGCATACAATCTTCTTGTGAAGTAGAATCACCATCCTTATCACTCTTGTTTGTGTCTAAATCATTACTGTATGCCACCATATCCTCGAGAAACTGATTGAGTAAGTTAACAGAGAAGCCTACATCTGCCTGCCAATGACGACTTAATTTAAATAATGATTGAAGAGCAAATGCTTTAATTTTCTTTGGCTGAGCATTGTCTACATGCCAACCGACTAATATATCTACAGTGTCGACAAAATGGTTTGCAAAATATTCAGGGTATGAGTTTGACATAATAATCATAGCATTTATAGCTGCCATAAACACATCCGCGGAATCAGTACCTTCTATAATAACTTGTAGTTTTTCTAATGTTACTTCAGCAGAATCCAATAGATTGGGAGTTTGAAAGTCCAATTGAAACGTCTCAGTAAATGAGAGAGTTAACAGATGTTTTATTGATGTGTTGTGAGCATTGTAAGTAGATACAATCCAATCTAAATGTTTTCTAAAATCGCTCCCCATAACATAACCAATCCTACCTAGTACAACAGCTGCACTTTCTTTAGTTTCTGGACTTGGAGCATCATATAGGACATCAAGAAGAGATTCAACCAGTATCTCATATGCTCTTCTAATATATCGGGAGTTCTCTGGCAACATTACTGCATCCTGTAACTTACTGCATATGACCAGAGACTTTTCTCTGTCCCCTTCAGCACAGAGTCTTCGCAGTAACTTAGATATACGTGGATCTTCTGGCAAATTTACTACCAAATCGGATCTCTCGAAAAACTTGTTGCTATTTCCTTGTGGCCAATTGTCATTGTTGGGAGCACCTAACGATTCGTGGTATTTATAGGAACTTTCATCACGTTCTCCTCGTGGCGGGAAACCACCGCGACCCCGAATGCCACCTCTCCCACCGCCTCTGGAGTGCCGGAACTCAGTGACACGTCCTCGCGACCGGAATCGGGGATCTCTGGGTCCACCAAACGATGAGGGCCCATCGTAAGAGCTAACATAACCTCTGACCTTATCGTCCGTTGTGTTTTCATGTCCGATTTCTTCGCGATCTGAGGTGTCATTGTTATCCGGTAATTTGGGATTCTTAGCCCTACTATTTGTAGTGGTGGATAACATCACTAAAACTTAGTAACATTAAAGGAATTTTAACACACATTGCCGTACAAATACACAACAATAATAATGCCAAAAATACGGCACAACTTTAATATTTCACAATGTTCTGTTCGCCAACAGAGATAATTCTGGCAGATGACAGACATGTCACATTGATGTTTGACATGAAGTGTTATCTTTTTTATTTTAGGATAGCAAAAGAATGAAAGTGTTCCTGACAACATAGACAAACAAGGTCTTACGTAAGTTCGTAAGACAGCTAAAGTAAGATTTTATCAGGACACTATACGTACTAAGAGGTTTTACGCAAAGCACGGCGCAGAGGGCGCCATCAGTAAAAACATAGTCAAACCGCTGTCCATCATTGTAATCGTTATACGTAAATAGATTTTTGCAGTTAATGTGAAGAGAATAATATAATCACTACGTTTAAAGCACAGGCTAGTAAAGAGAACTAAATTGTTTTAAATATAATAATATGACATCCGGCGGCCTATTAAAGGTGTATGATTTTAAAAAAAATTACTTCGAGAATGTTATGTGAGTTCGAAGGGAAAAAGAATTTGGTGAAAACGAACGGTTTCCTCTCCGCTAGTGCTGCACTCTGGCATGATAAAATTGCAGTATTATCTCCTATTAAGCATAACATTTTAGTTTATATATTCAATTTGTTGTAATATGGAATAAGTATTACCTGTACTCTCACTGAGCATGTTGCTGCAAAATAATAAGGTTCAACTGGACTAAAATCTAAATAATCAATTGCACCAAACTCCTTTACAAGCACTGGTAGCTGAAAGGAGAATAAAAACAATGTCAGGTTGGAATATACAACAGTTTTCAGATTTAATACAGTGGGCAATAAATAGCCATCCTTAGTTAGAAGGCATGTTGCTTTTTGTTGTTTGTTTAGGTAAGTATTGCCGGTGTGATTTTTATAGTTGTGAGCAAGTAATAAGGCAAATTTCGTTCTTGAACATACATACGTATATCAAGAATAAATGATAGTTATTACAAACATGAGGTTTTACAAATACAAATAAATCGTCTGTTCACCGTTATTTATTTAAAAACAGAAATTATAAATAATATTTCTATGAACATAGAAATGCAAACATTTTAATAAAAAAAATAATTACCCCTAATTTCTTCCAATATATAGTGTCTTCAGTAACTACAGATGCTGGTTTCTGATAAACTGCTTTGTTGGTTTTTTTAAATGGATAAGATGTATAAGCCATTTTTATATATATAAAAACAACACAATTATCAAATCATACTTCTTTTTCATTCGATCCGGCTTTCTTTGAGGTTTAATTGGAAAATTCAAAATATCTTATTATTCTGGAATGCCGATACCAAAACAAACCACACTCACATGGAAATTATTTGACATTGACATTTGACAATTATAATTCATAATAATTACCTACTTTAGGGAGCCTGTTCGGCGGAGTTACGGTGCCAGAATCTAAGTTAGACAGTTTGAATTCTGACTGGCATTGAATTATAAGCTTTCTTTCCGTCGCGGAATCGTGATGAATGACTTTCGGTCTCGGTTCCTCTTGTAGGCAGACCCTATCGTATTTAAAGCCGGGTCTCCCGTGACACTGTTTTTTGTTTTCTAACACCTAACATCAAACATCTAACAAAACATAGGCGTAGCCTAACAGTTTTGTTAGCTCAAACAATTAAGCAAACATGTTATCCGAGATGGACGGAAAACATCCCTGTGTTCACCTGCGGGGGAAGGATAATAAATTTCATTTCATCGTTATTTGCGAACATTGAGGTTGTGCGTTTCGTACCTATTTTATTTGTAGTATTCGTAATCATTTTGCAAGATGTTTGATGTTCGCGTTTAAAAGTCGCAGGAGATTAACATGTTTTGTTATTTTTAATAGCGGAGACGCTGTATGGTTCATAAACCACAGTTCATAAACGATTAAAAGGTTATACTATACTTCATGTTACTAGTCATCATAACATTCTATTCACAAACTACAAAGTACAAAGAGATACTATATTGATTGTATTGAAAGAAAGGCAATAATAATTGTCTCTTCCTAAGTTCACTCAACATTAGCAGAAGTGGCAGAGTTCTCTGATAATTTCCAATTTCCATTCTCACAAACAAGAAGTAGAGGAATGATAATGACATTTGTCAAAAATGTATACCAATGGGCAAATGATCGGAATTACACATTTTTCTTGAAAAACTGAGGTGTAATATAAATTTATATTAGCGTAGTGAATAACATACACAAATATGTTCAAACTGTTAAGCCGTCATGGGCGCAAAAGCGCTATCATCAATTTATTTTGTGAGAAAAAGATTGAGGTTACAAAGGCACGGGTGTACTTGTACTCATCAATAGGTTCAGTGAGGTTTGCATCAACAGGCAATGAAGTGGGAAAAACTATTCCTCTAGTGGAAACAATCCCAGAGCCACCTCCAGTTCCAGATCCTTCAGCTATCACAGAAGCTGTTCAATCACTTGCAGCTAATGGTGAACCTACTTTTGCAAGCTTGGGACTAGGAGGTTGGGGACCTGTAGGTATGATACAAAATTGTTTTGAATACTTTCATGTAACGATGGATTTACCGTGGTGGGGTACTATAATTGTTGGAACAATAATTGTAAGAGTACTCATGTTTCCTTTAGTAATCTTATCACAGAGGAATTCAGCAGTCATGAATAATAATTTACCAGAAATACAGTTACTGCAAATGAAAATGACAGAATCTAGACAAATGGGTAACCAATTAGAAACAGCTCGGTATGCACAAGAAATGATGTTGTTTATGAAGGAAAAAGGTCTAAATCCTTTAAAGAATATTATTGTACCAGTAGCCCAAGCTCCTTTATTTATATCATTTTTTATGGGATTACGAGGCATGGCTAACTGTCCTGTGGAGAGTATGATGACTGGAGGTTTATGGTGGTTTACCGATTTAACAGTACCTGATCAGTATTTCCTATTACCAATTATAACAAGTGCTACATTATGGGCAACAATTGAACTAGGCGTGGATGGTGGACGTTTAGACGCCTCAAATATGCATTTAATGAGATATTTTCTAAGAGCAATACCTGTTATCATGATCCCCTTTACCATAAACTTCCCTGGTGCTATACTTGTATATTGGTGTTCAAGTAACTTCATATCATTATGTCAAGTAGGTATTCTTAAAATACCAGGAGTACGAGAATATTTCAAAATACCAAAGCTAATAAAACATAATACTGAGACATTGCCGATGAAGAAAAAAGGTTTTGTGGCAGGTGCAAAGGAATCGTGGACAAATATGAAGTTGACTAGAGATTTAGCTGATCGACAAAGAATAGATGAAATGATTTTTACGAAAGCAGGCAAAGGTCCTTTACAGAAAACTTATAAATTCGATCCTACTAAACTAAGTAATATTCAAGCAAAGCCAAAATAGTTTGTTGTTAGTTTGTCGTTTAGTTTATAGTTAAGTATGGAAATAGACTTTGTGACACAATATTGTTATATAAATACTTAAATAAATTAATGTGATATTGATTACAATATTTTTTTTACAAGTTCTGTGATAACCATAGATCGGAGTAGGTAGAGTGATTTGAGGTCAGTGACATCAAAAGCTAAGTTAACATGGAGATTGATTCAGAATGAAGGTAATTTCATATCGCCATATTTTTCTTTGATTATTCGTTTAACAGTCCATTGTCCAATATTACGAGGAACAGGAAAAGAGAAACTGATGGTTATTTATTTTAATAGGTCAGATCGCGATGACAGTGTGACTTTTTCAATTCAGTGATGCAAAACCTATTAAAATAAATAACCAATAGTTTCTCAAGGTAGGAGAACATTGAAAATTCGCTGTTCGGACACATTCTGGGAATTACGGGAATAAAAGAAGCCGCTGTCATAATATAGAACTTCGTTGTGAGTACCTAAAATCACTCTACTTACTCCGATCACTGGTGATAACTAATAGGTAAAGTGTTTGAATATAAGAACAGTGTAAACTCCATGTAATGCCTCTTTATTTAACCAAAACCGTCAAAATTGTATTGGTTGGTTTACCTCGCATACATATAATGATACACTCTATGTAGTATCACATTCAATCTGAATAATGCCAATAATGCATTATTATTACGCAAGAAACAGTACTTTCTAAGTTGCTAAAATTACTAAGAACTGCAGTTGTGTTTATTTCTTTATTGTCTATTTTAATTATTTATCTCGACTATCTCGATTACCTCGCATATGTTTACTTTGACTGCTGCACTGCCATCAGCCCCCTATTTCATGAAACAAAATATCAATCCAATCGAAACGCTAAGGGCTCTTAAACATATAAACATGATACAACATTATGTCATGCTACGGCGTGGCATAATGTGTATGTGCCCTGAATGCTTAGATTTGATTGACGTTTTGTTACGTGACTCGGACACCAGGTTGTCATGTATTATCTATATGTTATTATACTCAGTTGCTAACAAAATTTTTGTTCAGGTAAGGGAATCTGTTAATTTATAGTATATCATTTAAATATCTTAAAAAACTGTTTCAGTTTGATCATATACTATTAAAATTGCTTTTAAATCAAAAGCTATTGGTTGTGATCATGTGAGGACATGATCTTCAAATCAAAAGAATTTATTGTGCCTATAACATATTTAATTAATTATTTCCTAACCACTGCCATTGACTTAACCTTCCCTCTCTCTGGCATAAAGCTTAACAAAATTTCAAATCCTAGAGCTTCATATCACTTCAGACCTACATGTATACTTTCTTTTCTCTTCAAAATTCTCAAATCAGTTGTCCATATTCTGATTACTAAGTTCCTGTCTGAGGTAAATTATCTGAGTTCTTGTCAATCGGGCTTCCGCACAGGGCATAGTACTGCTCTTTTTTTTATTTTTTTTATATCATGAGATAGCAAACAGACAGATGGGTCTCCTGATGGAAAGAGTCAACCATCGCCTATAGACACCAAAGATGTTAATGGTGCGTTGCTATCTTG
>DWBA01000238.1:0-15062 GCA_018236825.1 Apodemia zela | reverse complement strand
TGGATGTTTGTTACTCAATCACGCCAAAACCACTGAACGGATTTGGATGAAATTTGGCACACAGGTAGATGATGACTCGGAATAGCACATAGGCTAACTTTTTATCCCAAAAAATTAGTAGTTCCCGCGGGATTTACCAAAAACATTTATAATGCAGCGGGCTGCACGCTGCAGCTAGTATTCACATAATAGTTGAAAAAAAAATATTTCGTTTTACTGAGCGACCACCGCCAAACGCTCGCGGGAGCGTCTTCACACATATTGGCGATAAGTTCCGAGAGGTAGGAATATAATAAGGAAATTTCTTACTCTTCAAGAATCTTTTTATTTATTTCCGATATCTGTAATAGTTTTGGTGAAATCTGTGAATAACATAATCCTCTCTTTTATAACTTCAAAAACTTTCTAAATGAAATTACGATTCGAAATACACTTTGGTTATAATTTTCTGAGGCGATGTGGAATTCTATAAAACGGCACATGTGAACTGGTCTTCTAACAGTCGAAACTAGAGATGGGTTTTATTATGTAGACATGGGACTTAGTGCACTTATTCCTAATTCGAGCAAATACCGCATCCAAGTAGTATGGTCTCACATAGTATCGATTAAGATTTCAGTCATACATTAGTCTTCAAATGCTTACTTTAACATTACCTGTCAACACTAGATACTTCAACTTTAATAATGAGCAGGCTGAATTATTGTAGTATCGATTTTAAGGAGCGAGATCAAAGACAGCAAAACACGCGTGAGTGAGTAAGACAGCACTAATTGCGATGTTTTGAGGTATGAGTCAATGTTAGGAGTGATTGATGGCTAGTAGTTGGACCTAGTATTGTGAAAATTAGAATACGTACCACATAGTCTTTTGATCTGTTCTAATAAATACGTCTCATCTCTAGTCCTTATCGTTAGTTCAAAATTCAGAACATTATCATATTTTTTATTTGTTCCTTATAACAGTGTTGTGACCTAACTTAAAATAATACAACAAAACAAGTTTAAATAAGATTACATTCAGGAATGTGATAGGAAAGAGTAAGTTTAAATAATTAATTACTTATATTTATAAAAAGAGTGAATAACTGATTTGTCATAAAATTAAGTAGCCTAAAGATAAGTTGGATTCAAGAGAGTCTCAGTCATGCTATGGTTTATTAACAGGCAACAATGTATTAGTATTCCTAATATATAAGTTTGTTTTATTATAACGGGTAACCTCCATTACCAGCCTAAAAAAATATATTTGGTTTGCTGAAAACTCAGGTTATCAATGGAAATTTATTTGCAGAAATTATCGATAGATATTCAACGGCAGTTGTTTTAGTAGGCAGATAAAATACAACGAAATAAAACATGTTTCGTAGAGCCAGCAATTCAGTTCAGAGTTTTAAGTGATACTATTTTTAAATAATAAAAACAATAACTCATGAAAAGCTAATACTAATTAATATTGTTGCTTTGTTTATGTCCGTATGTTTTTTTTCTTCCTGCATATCTGAGCATGTGTCACTTTGAAAACCTCAAAAGAACGAACACTAATGCGTTAAATATTGAAATAATTACTAGAATTCTTAGTTACATGTTTTTGTGTTAATTTATGTTATTTCACTAGAGTCAAAAAGTAATATATACGAAAATTTTATATAATGAAAAAGTTGTTTGAACTTAATTTCAAAAAATCTTACTTAATCTTAATTTCAAAAGAACGTCTTACTTAACAAAACGTTTTGTTAATAGTAACAAAATTTGCAATTGATAACAAAGAGGCCAAGTTCTAAATAAGCACAGATAATTATTATCAAAAAAATAATGATCTTGATTTCAATTACTGGCACAATTTTTTTCAACTGAAATCAATGAGTTTAAATATTTTTATATTTTAAGCCACAAGTGGACGAACCAAAATGTTATTAGAAAAATATATTGGAATGTCAAAAGACAAAGTCAATGAGTATCATTAAACACTAGGTGATTCAATATGTTATACTATGCTATACTTCGAAATATTAACACCAAAAATGAATATTACGCGTGATTCTAAACGTAATTTATTCAAAAATTATTTAAACTAACGTAAATTATATAAACTTCCTCGTTTAAGATATGTATTCAATAACGAATGTATCAAAGCACAACTGTTTAAAGGTTATATAAAAATTGGGTAATCAAAAAGTTTTTTTTTTCTTAATAGAAAACAAAAAACCTGTAACAAATGCCTTGGAAAAATTTATATAATAGACATACAAAAACACTTAATTTAATAAATAAATAATAGGACCAGCATCCTTCCATCGGATCTTCTCCGGTTGTGGACGCTTTTACGATTCAAAATTGGCTGCAATGGATTATTTAAATAAAAAAATCCTAATTTTTATCTGACTTCCCAAAATGGAACCTCTCGATCCGGCTTTATTTTTGTATATTTGTTACCTCAAAATTCAGTAATTTGTTAATCGATTTATAAAATTATTTTTTGTTTGAGATTGTATACCCACTTCCTATTTGGTCTCATATAAATTTGGAGATCTGATCCAGATTCCCAGAGATACACGTGATTCCGTGAACCGTTCAAATAATCACTGTCCTCTTTTACTAAATAATTTAAAAATTAGAACAAACTTCACTCTTCAAATGAGAGATCTCTTTTTAGGTAATATTTTTAAGACAGATACATTGTTAACAAAACATCACTAACAGTTGCATCAGATAGTAGTGTCAGAATAATAATGATTGATGCGAATCTATAGGATATGTAGCAACCCGACTGCGAATCAAGCTAAGCATATAGATGTTTTGTAAGTTATACAGGCTCTGTGGGTATCATATCTAAGTTACTATCACTGAGTATATTTAACACTTGTTTTCAAAAATATAGTTAGTATTTCCGAATCACCCAGTATAATTCATACTCATTTTCAAAGATATTTTAATAAATAATATTTTAAATTTATAATACTGATTTTGAATGTAAATTGAAGCTCAAATACCTAACAACCGTAAGACATAATATGTTACCTAACATCTTATATGTATAAACAACATTTGTTAGTCAAATTTAAAACAAAATTGATTTATATAATCTACAATAGACAATATTGAACTAGAGTAAAATACATTTAAATGGACGGGGTAAGTACATAGATAAGTAACAATTAGATTTTGAAGACTTGATTTCAACAATTCAGAAAAAATATGGCAAAATTTTTACACACTTAGAAAATTAATGCTATATCAAAATATTCCTACATCTAACAAATTAAATACTAATATATTAAGTTATAAAGTTAAGGGAATGATTATCACTGGATAATTCATTAAACGGTTATAAAAATAATAAAAACAAATAATAAATAGTATGGTGGGGTTCTTTACCCATTTATTATTTAATGTAACAACATTTAATAAGCTATTATTATTGCATGCTTCATATTAATAGTCATAGCCAAAATATCCATCTAGTTCAGATTGAACTCTTAGATTGTTCAAATTAGTTTCCTACGTTTTATGTACGGTGGCCAAATAAAGTGGTGCTGTCATTTTCGATTGATGCCGTGCCGTCAAATACATAATAAGCATTTTTTTTTGTTTGACATGGGCGTTTAAGCATGATTTATAATTACATAGAATGACTGAAATGTATGTCATTATAAGGTATATTATTTAAGAGTTAGTCTAATAAATATACCGTCTTTACAGGCAATCATTATAATTGTCGGGACAGATGCAACCCAATATCCCAGCTTCCTCATAATTAACGATCTGTCGCAGTAACCTTAGCAACCTTTTTAATAGTAAAAAGGGGTTCGACAAGCTGTTTCGACATTTAGTAATCTGACATTTATTGGTACAGATTTACCTTACCTATGCCTCGTAGAAAATGTTACTACTTGTAACTAAAACGAGTCGTTTTACAGATATAGGAACCGGGCTATAGTCGTAAGTGTTCAATACATTGTCAACATCATTCAGCTTTTAAACGATTAATTTTTTTTGTCCACCGTACATTTTCTGTCGTTTAAACTAATTTCCATAATAGAAAGAAGGCGAGAATAATTCCTTCCCTTGTCAATAGTAAAACCATTAGGCGTGTTCGGCCGAACTAAGTTCTTAGTAATCTGAGTTAGATCAAAATAAATAAAATTTTGTTCTGAGCGTCTGGGCATAGACTAATATCATCTGCGCACAGCTGGTTTCGACCAGGGCACACTTTCTATCCTTTGCTAAATAGCCGCCATTTTACTACATATCTTTAAAATGTCCCGGCCAAAATATGTGCTCAGAATTTTTAGTAGTTCCGCTGAACACCCTATGTCAAACTATTTTTTTTATTTCTGACAGAATGTAAATTATGGAGACTTGATGGGCTGTCTTCTTTTATTACACACATTTTATTCTTAAATATTGAGGGGTAGGATGTTTAACTGAAATTACACATACGAAATAACGTTTGCTTGAATGAACCATTAAAAATCTAATGAAAAATGAAGACGTTTCTGGAAAGACCATAGAGATAATATATAGATAAAACCAGAGATAATATATAGATAAAACCATAGATAATATATAATACCTGCATGGGGCCGACGCTCGACACATTATTGGAAATATGTTTTTTCGGTCAATTCTTAATTCAAGCAAACTTTGTTCGTTCGAATGCCTTACTTAAATACTTTAAGTACTTCATTATACGAAAATCGGCTAAATGTTGCAAGCCTTCTAATATTTGGTATTTTTTTCGTATGAAGTATGGTTCAATTATATAAAGTATTTTAGTAGGTATCTGTTAAAATAATGTTGAAAAATACACCTTGCCTTTAACATATCGATACCCGTAATTTCAATTGTCGTAAGGGCCATTTTGCCCTAAAAGACACTTATTTTTGCACACAGTAAATCTACGTTATTTTCAATAAAATCATTGGAAAAACGCAAAAAATAGACCATTGCCCCCTTCACACCTTTAAAATTCGGTTACAAATTAAAAAGTTAGCAAGATTAAACACAAAAAACAAATTTTGCTTTTCTAAAAAATCATGGTTACGACGATTGAAATTACAGGTATCGATATATTGGAAAAAATCTTAAAAGCTGAAGCATTTTTAAGTTTTAGTATTCACGTCCCGATGATGTTGAGCCATTGTATGAATGCACACGAAGACAGTTGCCGCTTTTTGAAGCGCAGTCGAGAGACTGTCAATTTTAGTTACCTGTAGATGCAATGTAAGTAGCGTTAAAAATCATGAATTTGAATTAATTATTATACTTTTAGTTATTAACATTTTTACAATTAGAATCATTTCACTATTTTTTTCCCTTTCGGATTAGACAGGGTTTTTGTAAGTCACTGTCTGTATATACGTATCGAGGGAGATCAAAACTGTTCCCCAAATGTCAAGTCTTCGATTCGCTGTATCTGTACGAGAAGAGTCATTAATGCGTAGGAAACAAAATGGTTTTGTACGGAATGGGACGTAATGCTTTCGGCTTTCTTTACCTATCTTAAAGGTATTTGATGTGTACGGGTACCGCATAATAAGTGGAGTCAATGATTTACAATTAGTTTAGGTTACGTAGATATAATATGATTCGCTATTATGTACACGCACACATTGTTAATATTGCACTTTATTTAGACATCACTTTGTTTATAATATATCAGTGTTAGAAAAAAATTCATTGGGTTTGTCTCGTGCACTGACTCTCCCTCACATATCTTCTGCACTCATCTATAACTGTAGACAGACATTACAGTTTTTTTGGTCCTTCTGAAGGTGTCGCTCTGTGTCTTTGTGGATTTTCTGTGACTGCGAATCGGTTAACTGGCTTCCCACAAGCGGGTTCCACCAGCTTAATTGAGAAGGCGCAACAAGGTCCAGCTAGGTTCGCGGAGACATAGAGTGGCCCGGAGCATACCACTGCTCTACCCTAGCTATCGATTACACGTCAATAATTTCTCGTCGACATTCGAGAAATTGAATATCATTTTTTATAAAACAGTGTGTTCTGTAAGTGTGTTTTTTTGCTCTCGGAGTGTCACATAGTGAACAGTGTGCTATACCGACCAGAAATAATATACTAAGTAACAACATGGAAAGTCAAGCAGCAGAACTTATATCTCTACAGCGCACCAATTTTAGAGCTTTTCATCGACAAGTGGACAGCCTACGAGTTGACGAGTTACGAGATAAATGGGAGCTGGAAGATGAGTTACGTAGCATTCAGTCGCGCTGGAATGCAATCGACGCTTTGCATTTACAGATCGACCACTTGCTACAAGGTTCAGATAAGCAATATGATAATGAGTTTTATGGCTACGAAAACTCATATAAAAACATCAAGAAAGCTTTAAACCTGAAGCTTGCATCGACGGTACACCTTCATCAGTCGACTCCGCAAATTGAAATACCTATTTTTACTGGCAAATACACGCAATGGCCTACATTTTACGATCTTTATGTAGAGAGTATACATAACAACAACTTCCTAACCAAGACTCAAAAAATGCAGCACTTGAAAGGAAAATTGCGTGGAGATGCGGAACGGCTTATTCAACATCTACACATCTCAGCTGACAACTACGAGACCGCATGGGATTTGCTAATGCGTAGATATAACAACCCTCAATTGTTGTTTACTAAACATGTTGAGATGTTTTTAAATCAGCCTGTGGCCCACAAACAATCGGCATATGAGATTAGACGTCTCCATGATACATCGATGGAATGCATACACGCCATACGGAACCTGGGTATCGACACAAGTACTTGGGATCCCCTGTTGGTTCACATCATATCGAAGAAGCTGGATGCAGAGACATATGCTGACTATAAAGAAGCAAGAAGATCGCCACGCGATTTACCTTCGCTTTCTGAACTCATGAACTTCTTAGAAAGCAAATTCCAGGCCCTAGAGCCCTTAAATAAAAGAGAGGTGAGACCAACATCACCAAACAGGCCCTATCCGAATAAAATGGTGAACAACAAGCCCTACAAGTCTCATTTTCAACATTTTGGTGGTCACCGCTATGGGAAAGTTCCGAAAATTGACGATAATATTACGACATATCCGTCGAATTGTCCTATTTGCAACAACAATCACTACATATACAAGTGCAGCAAATTCGTCAAATCTACACCGGACGAGAGGTTAACAACCGTAATAAAACTTAACTTGTGTCATAATTGTCTTAACACACACAATGACAAACAATGCACGTCGATGAAAAAATGCAAGGTCTGTCAAAAGAGTCATAACACGATGTTGCATGACGCATATATCAACTCGATTATGAAACCAACCCGACTAGCCGACGCCGCTATATCATCGACTATGACTACTCCAGCTATGCAAAAACTTCAAGTTCCAGCCGAAAATGAAAATAAGCAACATAGCGCTAATCACATCTCTGCTGACAATGAGGAGATTTTACTGACGACCCTTTCAATTCAGGTGAAGGCTGCTGATGGCACATATATTACCCTGAGAGCCCTTCTAGACCAAGGTTCTCAAATATCGCTCATATCCGAAAACGCCACTCAGATGCTGGGCTTACCTAGAGAACGGTATCACGCTTCTGTATCTGGCATCGGAAATGGATCCCAACATGGCAAGGGAGTAGTTACGCTCGAATGTCAATCTATATATCAAGACTATAAGTTTACAACTCGAGCATTGGTTATCAAACGTGTCATCAACAACCTGCCTAACAACTCTTTTAAAAAACAGTCATGGCCTCATCTGCAACAAGTACAACTAGCTGATCCGGAGTATAATGTGTCTAAACCAATAGACCTGCTACTCGACGCGAGCATATACTCAGAAATCATTATGAACGGTCTCATCAAAGGTCCTAACATGGCACCTATCGCTCAGCAGACGAGACTGGGCTGGATACTCTCGGGTAACGTGAAAACGTTCAATTGTTACGCTGTAGCTAACAACTTGTCAGAGATATCTCAATATTGGGAGCTCGAAGACATCAGTGACGTCACCACTGACCTGTCAAAGGCTGAACAGTACTGCGAGCAACTCTATGAGTCCACAACAAGACGCCAACCAAACGGAAAATACGAAGTTGCTATCCCGATGAAACCCGGATTCGAACAAGATTTGGGTCAATCTAAATCAAAGGCAATCGCACAGTTCTACAACATAGAAAGCAAGATGTCAAAAAATATACAATTCTCCGAAAGCTACAAACATTTTCTGCGAGAATACGAACTACAAGGCCACATGAAACAGGTAACACGACACATTGACTCATCGTGTTATCTACCTCATCACGGTGTTTTGAAAATGGATGCCACAACGACGAAGATGCGAGTCGTTTTCAATGCATCAACGAAAACATCTACTGGAAACAGCCTGAATGATTTGATGGAACGTGGTCCAAATCTACAAAAGGACTTACAGCATCTCATATTAGTATGGCGTCAACACAGATACGTCATAACCGCTGACATTGAGAAGATGTTCCGGATGATAAATATTCGTGAGTCTGACCAGCATCTACAACGCATTGTTTGGAGAAGTACACCAGAAGAACCCCTGAAGGAGTACCAGCTTACAACTGTTACCTACGGGACAAAGGCGGCCCCCTATCTCGCAATGCGTACGTTAAAGCAGTTAGCTATCGACGACGGGTACAAGTTCCCTCGAGCTGCTGCTGCACTAACTTCTTCATTCTATATGGATGACCTGCTAGAAGGCTGTGATCATATTTCACAAGTCAAACAACTACGCCAAGAGATAATCGATATCTTAAAGGGAGCCGGAATGAACATACGCAAATGGTCCAGTAATTCCACCAGATTGATTGCAGATCTATCACCTGATCAATTGGACTCACCACTCGATTTCAAAGGTTCGGAAAACCGGAAGACCTTAGGCTTGCAATGGCTTCCCACTTCCGACACATTCGTTTTTAAAAACATATTTAACAGCGATACAAATGACGATGCTATAACAAAGCGGCAGTTATTATCAAACATCTCGAAGATCTTCGATCCGCTGGGATGGCTGTCTCCGCTTACAATACGAGCAAAGCTTCTTTTTCAACGAACGTGGTCTGAAGAAACAGCTGATTGGGACACGCAATTGTCTCAGGATATTAACAACGAGTGGATAAAATTAAAGCATGACTTGCAAGACATAGAAAAGTTCAAAATAAATAGGTACCTGGGAGATAAAAAATATTACATAATTAATGGTTTCTGTGATGCTTCTGAAAAAGCGTTCGCTTGCGCTGTTTACGTCACTACACGAAATTCTAAAGAGGAGTACACATCGACACTTGTGGCCGCTAAAACAAAGTTAGCACCTCTGAAGAATAAGTTATCTTTACCGAAGCTTGAACTCTGTGGCGCACTTTTACTATCAAAGCTGATGAAAAAGGTCATGGAAACTCTACCAGAAACCACAACAATGTATGCATGGACTGACTCGATGGTGGTGCTAGGTTGGCTGCATGGAGACATAAACAGATGGAAACAGTTTGTAGCCAACAGAGTTCGTACAATACTCGGCATCATCCCGTCGTCATTTTGGCATCATGTACGGTCTGAGGAGAACGCAGCAGATTGCGCTACAAGAGGGTTATCATCATCACAGTTGTCAGAACATTTGTTGTGGTGGAGGGGTCCGCATTGGTTGTCTACATTTGATTCGGACATGATTAAAGAAAAGACATACCAACCACCGACATTAGAAGTCAAGAAAACAAGTGTAAATGCCGCCTTATCTTATAAAAACGATTTTGTTTTACAATTATTACACGAATGTAGCTCGACACGGCGCATGACAACAATTATCGGTTGGCTATCGCGTTTCACACAATGGATACGTAATAAACAAATGCCACGACAAAATTACCTATCGTCATCAGAACGACTACATGCATTCAATTTAATAATAAAGGCAGTACAATCAATAGAATTTGAAAACGAAATTCAACAACTAGTGAGGCACGGCAAGGTATACAGAACCAGTAAACTTTTGAGCCTCAACCCATATATTGACTCTCGAGATGGACTACTCAAGGTCGGCGGGAGATTAAATAATTCGTTGCTGAGTCAAGCCGCCAAACATCCTATAATATTATCAAGTCACGGTAGACTCACTGAACTCATTGTACGAGATTCTCACTGTACCACGTTACATGGTGGACCAAGCTTGACTCTATCTCATATCCGAGAAAAGTACTGGATACTTAGCGGATTGCGTACAGTAAAAGGAGAATTACGCAAATGTGTGACACGTCGTCGTTTTAAGGAGAAAATACGAACGCAGATTATGGCAGATCTTCCAGAGCCCCGCGTTACTCCCTCGCGCCCATTTACGCACACTGGGATCGATTTTATCGGACACCTTGATATCAGAGAAAACAAGGGCCGTGGTGTACGTACACACAAAGGGTACGTTGCCGTACAAGCATCGACACATGATGACGTCACTCCAGCTGTCTCGCAAGCAAGCAAACATCAACCAAAGCGCTGGCCTGGTAAGCCTTTAAACAACTTTCTTATGATGGCACTGATGCTGTTTGTATTTCTCTTCACTCCTGTTCAATGTTCATACAACATATCTATGCTAAATAACAACCAAACCATTTATTTTGATAAAATGTACGATATGAACGTGATTCGAGATGAATGGAAAATAATCGTGTACTATAATATGAGTACCTACTGGTCTGCATTACGTCACGTGCAGAATCACGTCGGCCACATGGAAGAATACCTACACAATACGACGCTTCCGACTCAATACAAAACCATTATAGTTCAATTACAACATGAGTTATCGGAAATTGAACACTATAATAAAATATTAAAGACTAAATCTAAACAAAGGCAGAAAAGAGGATTGATCGACGGTGTAGGCTACATTGCGAACTCATTATTTGGAGTCCTGGATGAGCGTTTCGCAAGGAAATATGAAAAGGACATAGCAAAGGTCACTTCCAACGAACATCATTTACAACTTCTATTGAAAAATCAGACCAGCATCATTGAAGCTCAATATAACATTCTTCAAAGAAACGAAGGTATCATGAACAAACAGTTTGGCATGATCCAGAAGTACCTGGAGGAGTTTGCACTTTCTGCTACCCAAAGGGAGCAAACAACTAACAACGAGCTGCACATACTGTCATCATCTATGTCTGCTATGATCATCATCACTAATATTCGGAACATGCAGGAAAATATAATTGGTACAATAACAGACCTCGCACATGGTCACATAGACGCGCATCTATTGCCACCGGAACAGCTGGAAGAACAATTAAACATCGTGTATAGACGCATACCGAACGATCTGACCTTACCTGCCGACAAACAGGATATTAAGGAGTTGTACAAGTTAATGAAGATTAGTGCTGATATAGGCTCCTCATATCTAATAATTGAGGTTAAAATCCCACTAGTCAGCAAGGAATCTTTTGAGCTGGACAAGGTTATTAGCCTCCCACAGCAAACCTTCATTGTGGAATTCATCACACCCTACATCGCATTTAACTTGCAACAAGATCTACTTCTCACTCTAACAGAACCAGATATACAAAATTGTATCCACACACAGACTAACAAATTATTATGTTCTATAGATAAACCGATTTACGAATTAAAATTATCATCGGCAGTTTGTAACTTAAGTATCAACAACATAACAATGTGTAGTACAAGGACGTCGCCGTGTCGCGAGAGCTGGATCAAGTTGCATTATGATAACAAGTGGCTATTCACATGCTGTGGGAAATGCACAGTGCGCATATTTTGTACCGACACTGGCATAACAATTAAGTCGTTGACCGGGAACGGTATACTAGAAATAGGTCAAGGTTGCACTATAAAGAGTGACACATTTTCCATACTGGGGCATAATAGCTACTTAAGCCACGTTAGTATCCAAAACCGAATACCAATATCAGATACATCAATCCTCAATGTCATACTGAATTCTTCTGTTCCCGTGCAATTCAAACCGGAAGAGCACGAAAGCGAGTGGCGCCGCCTGAAAACACAGATTTCTGATCTTAAGCAACAAGAAAACGTACCACTGAGCGTACATGATATCCATCAGTACTCAGTTATGTACTCCATACTGGGAATAATCATTGCTGCTGGCTGCACTTACATTATAATACGATGTCGCAGAAACAAGAGTGTTCGGAATAGGCCAGAGACGACTACCACTTCACTCTCTATTCCATTGGCGGAAATCATGGCAGAAGGCCAGACTGCTGCACCCGTGGGAACCAGACCAAGATCCGTGCAACTGGACATTCCGGTTATAAGTGTAGTGCAGTGATTTGTAATTTATGACTTTTTACTTTTATACTTATTTTACATTTTTATTATTTGTTTTATGCATATTTTACATTTTTATTATTTGTTTGGGTTATTGTCTCCCTTTTGGGCCCGCAGGATGTACGGGTTACCGCACAATAAGTGGAGTCAATGACTCACAATTAATTTAGGTTACATACAATATAATTAGCTATTATGTACACGCACACATTGTTAATATTGCACTTTATTTAGTCATCACTTTGTTTATAATAAATCAGTGTTAGAAAGAATTTCATTGGGTTTGTCTCGTGCACTGACTCTCCCTCACATATCTTCTGCACTCATCTATAACTGTAGACAGACACTACATTGTCGTTTACATATTATTTACTTTGTATAAAATCTATAAGTGTAAAAAAATACATTTCAACGAAGAAATCTAGTTAATTTGCAATTTTCCGCAAACTTTCACGTGTTCTTTTGCGATGCCACTGAAAGGAGAAAATAAAAAACGGTGTAACAAATGGAATCAACTGACCGTAGTAACGCCTATAACAATACTGAACTCTACCACCTAGTAGCCACGATGGTAGTGACTCACATAGTCAATTAGTCGCCTTTTACGACATGCCGTGCAGAACGGCAGTGGGTCTATTCTTCAAAGGAGCCCGAACCAACACACCCCGTGTTAGTTGTGTTAGCTGTGAAGTACTCTCGTTATTGAATTTCATTCTGTGAAAATTATTTCTTTGTATATCACAATTTCGTAGCTCAATATACATAAATATAATAAATTTCCATAATATTAGCATATTGGTTCTAACTGCAACCTTTTTTTGTATTTAATAATCATGAAAAATTTAATAAGTAGATAAATAATGTGACAAGTAATTTTACTAAAATTCGTAACGGAGAACGATGACTATCATACCTACTCAGTGATAATGTTGCTTTATATTAGTTAAGGGTTATAAAATCGGTTTAGTTTTTGAGGTTATTAAAATTCGCCTAAACATAGACGGTTACCATTTTACAACATTATATCATTAACTTCTTCAGAAGAGTAATTTATTTAACGTTAACGTTTCACGGACACTTTTTTAATGCTGCAACTCACTAAAAACCGACAAGGATTAAGGTTCCTTGAATTTAACCAAATTTTATTTTTTATTTATATAAATTTTGCACAAATACATCTGTACAATGCCCAAGAGCATTTTCTGCCAGTCAACCACATGGAAAATACAGAGAAGGGACAAGGGTGCATATAGCAAACAGAAAAAAAAACAGTAATTTAAGTACATTAAACACACAAATTATGCAAACACATAACTTACAATAATTCTAAAAACCTATTCGGCTCAGATCATGATATCCCGAGTCCGATCTCCGGGTTTTTTTTTTGTATCATAGCCTATAGACACCAAATATATTAATAGTACTATCCCTGTGGCGGGATGGAAATACCACCATGCATAAGTATACCGGCTACCTTACCCTCCAACCCAAACAAGACAATGACAACTACTGACGCTATTGCGGCAGGAATAGGTAAGGCGGTGGTATCAAATACCTGGGCGAGTCGTTGCGGAACTCTACCACCTAGTCAGGTAAATTGTTATTAAAGTTCTTACAGGGTTTTTTCTTGAAAAGCCAAAATCTCAGTAGCAACTCGGAGTGAGAGTGTTAATATACCACCCGCCAGTGGTAAACTAACCACTCCCATGCCTCGGATGAGCACGTAAAGCAGTCGGTAAAATGTAGCCTATGATACCTACTCAGTGATAATGTAGCTTTATATTAGTTAAGGGTTTTTAAAATCGGTTTAGTAGTTTTTGAAGTTATTAATTACGAATAAACAGATCTTACCTTTTTATTATATTAGTATAGAATTTGTTAAGTAATTTTGTCTTACATATCCGACGTTTGCCACAAACAAAACTATACGTCAGAAAAGAAAGAGCTTTGCTTGTTTTAGAAGTAATAAAAAATGTACAAGTTTGGGCAGTTTATGACTACCGCAGTTTTTTCCTTTTTCAAAAATACTTACTTTTAAAATGGGTCCAATGAATTCTTATAAACTGTACTCATTTGATAATTTTGTTTCAGGTAATGTTCTTAATGGAATTTATGCTGACTTCATCGATCTTCTTTCTAAATAAATTAAAACCACTAGACCACGATCGAGAGAAAAGGAGAGAATTTTCAATATGGATAATTAATAATAATTCATATTAAAAATTAGGATATCCATCAATCAATATTGAAGTACCCATAAATATCTACCACATACCAGAACACGTACACGATCAAGCGATACACCAAATGACTATACTTGTGTAAACACTAATAAAAGAGCATTATAAATCGTGATAGCATCACGCTCTCAATATTTGGGCTCGAATATCGTCTCTGTTAAACAATGTCCACCGACGCGCATGCCCACGCGCAGGTCACGCCCCTTAGCGATCTTACATATTGTGTTCATAGGTACCAATATCGCTATCTTGATCGTCGATAGCTCTGAGAATGCTTAAATAGAACCCAATCGTGACATTAAGGCTATTGACGTATGGGTTTCGTTTGAACTTATAATCTGTTTTTGCGTGCAGCTTTGTGATTACGTTATATTACTTACTAGTGACCCGCCCCGGCTTCGCACGGGTACAATATATACATATAAACCTTTATCTTGAATCACTCTATCTATTAAAAAAACCGCATCAAAATCCGTTGTGTAGTTTTAAAGATTTAAGCGTACAAAGGG